>JANHZT010008652.1:301455-312544 GCA_032468215.1 Stegonotus admiraltiensis | reverse complement strand
TACCTTTGAAAGGATGGAAGGCTGAGTTAACCTTGAGCCTGGTGAGAATTGAACTTGCAGTAATTGCAGGCAGCTGGCTTTACTTAAACAATACTTTAGCCACTACGCCATCAACGCAACCAACCGGTAACCCGGTTGACCTTTGGGACAACTGTGACCTGGATGTCTTAGACTCTCCATAGAATTCACCAGATACTGATATTTACAAACAACTCAGGACTCAACAGCATCCTGAATAAAATTAGGATTATGAATGTCATTCCGACTTCAGAAATTTAGACTCAAAATACAGCTGAGTTATAAAGTTTATTGGATGATGTTGAACCAGACACCATCTCTCAGCCTAACCTACTTCAGAGGATTGTTGGGAGGATAATATGGCATAGGGCTTTATGGAAATTATTGAAAAAGAATTTTGGAATGGGGGCTCAAGCTAAAAGTCCCTAACAATAAAACATTCCCAGGGAAAATAAAACTGTCAGCTCAGCCATAAAACATATAGAAGGCCAAGGAATGCTGATAAGCTGAGAAAAGGTACTGGGAAAGAAGCAAAACTTTGGAAAACCAAGCAAGTGAATCCCTCAAAAGAAACTGTTCACATCCAGCCACACACCTTGCTGCAGTATCCAATTACATCTATAATCTAATTTGCATAAATCTATAAAAAAAGTAAGTCTTTTCCCCCAGAGCTTTCAATAAATTTGTGCTTCAACATAATGCATCCTAGTATTCAGTTCAAACAGTTTGGGAAAATTCTCGTCACGATCAAAAATCTCTTTAGAAGAAAGGTAAAAAGATAAAGGAGTATCTCCTGCGGATTTTACTTCGCTAGTCATTGCTGACCAGAGGGGTGGTGCTCATTTTCGTTTCAAGGCCATTGAGACAGCATTGTCCAAAGACATTTCCATGGTCATGTGGCCAGCATGATGTCATTCATGCTGTAACCTTCCCACCGAAGTGGTACCTATTAATCTACTCGTATTTGCATGCTTTCAAACTGCTAGGTTGGCAGGAGCTGGGGCAGGGATGGGAACTTCCAGCCAACAAGCCAAGCATCTTAACCGCTGAGCCACTATGCTACCCCTTTCTTCTCATTTCAAAGAAAAGCAGGATATAAATGTAACTGTTACAAATCTGTATGTAAATTTGAAAATAATGCAGCATCTGAAAGATTACAGATTGGCAGATTTTCCAAAAGACACCAGGATCTGAGGAGCATTTCAAAGGATGAGAAAATACTTTGTGTTGTTCTCTTGGTATGAAAAATGAAACTAGGTCATACACATAACAACCAAGTTGTGTGCTAATCTGTGTAATTTATAGGGCACAAGTATGTTATATTTATATGTATCTGTATTATGTATGCAGTTGAATAACGTATTATCTCTTTATTCAGGAATATATAAACTGCTCTTCATCTAATCAAATGTATAATATTATACACCCTCCAGATATGTTGGGACTTCAAGAATTATCCACCAGCACAGGCATGCTAATTTTCCATCTACTGTTTTAAATTTAAAATGCTCTGTTTTGAGTTCCAAATATTTCCTCTGCATACAAAGCAGGCTGTTTTAAAAATTCTGAAAGCATTTCCAACTCAAAACAAAGTGTTTTAAACTCTGCTTAGAGCTGTGTTGAGTTCAAACATTTCGAAACTCATTTCAGTGGTGGTTTCAAATGCAATTCAAAAATTACAACCTGAAACATCTTGAATTCAAAATATGTTTGCTCTTTGACTACCAAGCCAACAACAGGATGCTGTGATGAAAATGGTTGCATGAGTTTATTCAGCCCATTGAAGATTTTAGTTTCCAAAGAAGCTGGGAGCAAGTCCATATAGAAATACTGCAGCAGTCAAGGCCAGCACAACAAACATGGCCAAATGTCTGGTCCAAGGCTGGAATAGATGAGGCATCCAAAGCAGGTAAAAGGCACTCCAGACTGTTAATGCCACCTTATCTCCTAGTGACAAACTGAGTTTTAGGGTTCAGCTGTGAAACTTCAGGGGAAACACAATTCAATGGGGAGCAGATTCCAATTTCTTATACTTAAAAAAAGGACCCACTCAATTCACTGAATTGACATACATAATCCAGATCTAAAATTTACCTGTCACTCAAGAATTCCTTCGAGGTCTTTTTCTCTTAGGTTATATTGTTTCCCCGCCCCTCCCCCCTCCAGGGCAAAATCCTCTAAAAATGTCCTTATTCCATTATTCAATCTATGGAAACAGGACCTTCCTTGGCAAAGCAGACAGCTACAATCTGTACTGCAATAAGAGTTGCTCGAAAGATTCTAAGCTAACAAGAAGCGGTGCGTTAAACCGCAGTTCCCACCGTCCCCAGTCTCTAGGGCGCAGAGTCCCTGCTGGCTGGCTGGCTCGACCGACCGACCGGGGTCGCGTCTGGAGGGCATCAGGTTGGGGAAGACTGGAAGGGCGTCCCAGGCGATCTGAGAAATGAATGTGGAGAAGAACCCTTTTGCGTAGGAAAGCACCCTCCTTCGGGGGAGGTCCCTAGATCGGGGCGTACAAGCCATCGTTCGCACCCCGGCTCCAGCAGGAAACATCGTTTCTCCCCCCCACCCGCGACTCCAGGCAAACAGCACACAGCCCGTGGTCTCCGGAGCAGACGCCTTCCGTCCGGACCCCCTGCACTACCCGCCCCCCTTGCACGCCACAGCTTCACGCGGCGTTGCTCCTCGCTCCCGGTGGCCTCGGCTTCCACAGCCACCCCACCGAGGCCGCCGTCCCTGTCCCACAGAAGGAAGGGGGAGGGGGGTCTCGTGCCGTATCCAGCCGAACATCCCCTCCACGCCCCCCCCTCCCGCTCGCAAACCCCGCAGTTGACGCCGTCCTTCAGCCACCAAGTAGGTCCGGCGTGAAAAACTGAATCCTCAGCCAACCCCCAGCAAGAGGCGTGCTGCTCCTTCCGGGTTTTCCGCTGCCAGGCTGAACCAACAAGCCCGGAATGCTGCATTCCTCGGCCCACCCATGCCCTGCGGCTTTCACCTTTGCTAGGGGGGGAGGACGCGAAGCCCACTCCTAGCAGGACTCTTCCAGCCTGAAGGAAAAGCGGCGGGCAGGGAATGCGGCAGCAGACCAGCAGCTCGGAGCGGATCGGGCAGCCGACGCTGGCTGCAGCGCGGCAAGAGTTAAGCGGAGGGAGACATTCCGCCAAGGAGAATTCAGAGCAGGGGGTCTCAGTCTGGGGAGGCGACCGACCGGCGGCGAACCGGCGAGGCCGGCGCTGCTGCTTTGGAGCGCCGAGTGGGGGAGAAAGCCGCTCGCGGGCAAAGAGCGAGCGAGCAAGCAAGCGAGAAACTTTCCCCGGATCTTTCCTCGGCGCGATCTGGAGGAGAAGATACCCTGCACCCGCCGGGTGGGGGAAAAAAAAAAGGCTGCAGGGATAGCGCGGGGCCGCTTGGAGCAGGGATTCCGCTGGCCCCCTTGCAGAGGCGCGAAGCTGGCCAGACGTCTCCGAGGGGAGCGCTGAACTAAGGAAGCTGGCGACGCTTCGACTGGAATTGCTCCCTGCTCCTTCCGTGTCTTTCTTTACGGTCCGGAATTTTGGTTGGGGCTTCTCGGTCGCAGAGAACGGGCCGAGCTTCTCCCGCTGCGGAGAGCCCGAAAGTATGGGAGGGAGGGGCGAGACTCTGTTTCTGGGGGGGGGCAGGGGGCCGTGAGCCCCCAGTTTCAGCTTCTGACACTTCCCAGCCTCTCTATTTAGCACGCGCGCAACCCCCCCCCTCCATACTTCGCCTTCCTCCCTGATAAAACCGGGATCGAAGAAATCCTCTCGCCACCCCGGCAGATCGCTGTTGGTTGCCGGGCGCCCGATCGGATCCAAGAGGAGAAGCGCTTGCCACAGGTAGCCAAAGTCAGAGGCGCGAAGCGACGCGACACGCGCGGCCGAGAGGCGCCGGAGAGATCGTGTGTGGCCCAAAGGGTGCGGGGTGGGAGCTTGTTGCTGGCAGGCTCCGCTCCTCTGCCCTCCCCCCACCTCCCCAGGCTTCCCCCGCAGCCGAAGATGAAAGCTTTCCCTTGCGCCCGAGGAAGGCCGGACGAGCAGGCAGCAGTGCAGCAGGCGGGGAGTCGAGCTCTCGGGTGGGCTCTGGTGTGGGAGATTGCGCCTGGCAAACCGCGTCAGACGGCGAAGGGAAAAAGCAGCAGCAGCAGAAACGGCATCTGCGGTTGTTGAAAAGATAGATAAGCCAAGAACCGAACTGCGCACGGCCGGGACTTCGGCTGGTCCCAAGGAAAGGGGCGGGGTCCGGCAAAGCTGCAACCCCGCGGTTAGTTTTCAAGCAATTAACTGGTGCAAATCGGGATTTCAAGAACATCCTTCTCGGCTACAGCGAGGGCGGAGCTTGATGTTCAGGATAAGATGTAAAAGGGAGGGATCCTCTTCCTTGTTAAGAAATAAGACTTCTGGTACCCCTGAACTCTAGATCGAGAAGCGCCCGATCCTATACAACCCAGCCGGGCTACTCTAGGAAGTTGCAGTTGGACCTGCACATTCTCTCGTGAAAGCCTAATGCTGCTACCTACAGCTTTGCTCTGCCAGAAAGGGAATGCAGCTGTGCTCCAGTCACAGCAGAATCTCCTCTGTGCCAGGCAGACACCCCCTTATAGCTGGATTTAGAAAAAGCCTGAACTTTGTAGTGGGGGCCATCCTCCTTTGGCCCCTGCTGGTGGCCCATCTGGGGAAACCTCTATAAGAATGCTGGCCGGTTGGAGAGAGCTGTCTACCAGGATAAGTGCTATACTTGGCTGTCTCCTTTTCTTCTGGCTCTTGTACTGCCATCTGCCCAAGGAAGGTAAGTTCAGAGCTGTTTGGTACAGCAACTGTTGTGATTCTGTCTTGTTGCATTTGCAGAAATGAGCTTTCCACCTGTTTTCCCTCCAAGGCCTGCACAGAGAGCTTTACTTGGAACTGCCCAGGATGAGGCCAGGATCTTACCATGGAGCAAACTCTCTCCCTCTCCCCTGAGTCATGGTTTGCCTACCAGAGGATAAGCACTCTTAAAGTATAACTAAAGAATCTATATATTGAGGCCTTTTATATTTAAAAATCAAGAGTGAGACCCAAAGATCATATGTGGCTATAGATTTTATGGATCTGTTCTTTTTCTTGGGGCCAAATACCCCATTCCTCTAGTTTTACAAAGGCACTGTGTATATTTAATATCAATAGTACTTGACTCTGGGAAGACAGAAGTCGTATTTAGCTCCCACCCAAGGCAAAATGTCAGGGATATGATATTTTTACCAAAGCAGCAGAAGTAAAGAAGGATAGAAAATAAAATTCAGCTAATACAAACTATCTGCAATATTAACACTTTGACACAATGACATTAGGACTATCTTAAGGTGAACAGCTTGGGCAACCATTAAGACCCCATTTCACCAAATCAAAACAAAAATACAGATTCTAAGATGAGCCAAAGCAACCTGCCCAACTTCAGAAAACTGCATGGGTTGTTTTGGCCAATGACATTCCATTGCATTCAGAGTTTGTTTTAGGGAGTCAAGGGGCAACAGTCTGGTGACATCACCTTCCAGTGATCCCAGACCTTTCGCTGGGCCATTTTACTATTTAAATTTCAAAGGAAAATCAATTATTTTATTTCCCACAGGTTTTTTCTTATTGGTATTGGGATAAAGAGAATGATGACAGTAGATATATGGTTATTGGGGCTTCCAACTAAATACTCACAGACTCAGTTTATCTGTGGCCTGGCAGAAGATCTAAGGAACACAGATTTTAGATCTGGAAAGGCTTTGAACTTGAAGGAGCAATAAGCAAAGGGATGTGAAAATAACTGTTCTAGCTTCGAAAAACCAAAAATAGCTCAATCAGATACACAATCATAAAAAGGGAAACTTTCAAGGAGCACAGAAAGGGAAGCTCCTATGATTGAAGGCCAAAGTTGAGGCGTGTCTAATCTAGATTTGTGGATTTGCATTTTCCCTGAATCAGACTAAATTTCCTGCCACCATTTTTGTAGTACATTCATGGTGCTTTTATTGCTTACAACATTTCAGGCTATCATATTTATGTGTATAACACTGTAGAAATATAAAAAGTGGGTTTCTCTTTAGGCTCTTTTGAATCCCTTGACATTTAGACAAACTTTACAGTTTCAATTGCTTGATGCTTAGGCTCTCACAGAAATAAAGGTTATCCTCAGAGACCTTGCTTGTGCTTGATCAAGGTTCAGTGTCTATGGAAGGGTTGTACTCCGAACAGTGTTGGTTTGTGGATGGGACCATGTGGATTAGTTGAGTTTGGGAATCTGCAAATTAGAAATCTTAAAAATTAGACCAGGCTTTACTATCATAGCAGACAGGCAGACATGATTTTAAAAAACCATCTCTGTCTAGCCAAAATTGTTTTCTCATTGTTTTTGCTTTGAGAGTTGCCAATTTCTCTTCCTGACTCCTCCTACTTTCTTTCTTCTTCAAATTTAACATGCCCTGAACCATGGTATTTTTATTTTTTTGCCAAGAGACATCTGTGTGTAGTTGAAAATTGCGATGTAAGGTTCTGTGACCCCCAGGTCTTGCTACATGTTAAGCCATGAATCCCACTTCCATTGATATTTCGTTTGTAGGGTCAAAGTAGGCATAGCTCAAATAATGGAAAATGGATGGGGAAACATCTCTGTCTGATAAGCTGCTGTTAATTAATATCAGCAATTTTTCATGTGATGCACAATGGTCTAAGCTAGTAGTTATACTATAAGCTAGTATAAGGTAGTTTCTTACATTCCAGTGTAAGGGTCTAATTCTGTTTTCGAGTTTGAGATTGTAAGTTTGAAATTATCATTTTATCAATATCTCTAATTGTTACTACAGTGCATATATAACTCCCTCCAAGTCACTGTATGAGATTTAATATGAGACTCAATGTTATAAATTTGAATTCTGTTTCACAATAGGGTAATCCACTCTTTTGTAACCTGGCCCTTCGATCCCTTGAGACTACACTTCCCAGAATTCTTAGCCAGCACAATCTGGCTGGAATTCTTGGCCCTTGAAGTCTCAACCCATCCAGGAGAGGCAGATTGAGGAAGGGTGAAATAAACAAAGGGTTAACTTTACATTTAAGTTTAAAGTGTCTAGTTTAAAATACCCATATGCACGTATCCCATTAATATGTGGAGAAGGCATTTTTTGTTCTCCGACAAAGTCTTCATCTTTCAGTGTTTACTCTTTTTTCACAAACATACTGACATATTTCACCCTAAAGTGGTGTCCTCCAGCTGCTCTTGAGCAGTAAGAGTCATCCACTCCAACTACAAATGGCCAAAATTGGAGGTCATTGAGTTGGAGAAAGCCAGTATAACGCATTCAGTCCTCTGATCTATCCTTTGTCTAGTGACTGGCTGCAGAGAATTTCTAGCATATGACGTTATGGGGAAAGGAGCAGATAATCAGAACAAGTTAGGAATATGATAGGAACCAGCTTTTCTATTTTTTTATTTCTTACATGTATGTATGGGGGTAGGGGGCAGAGAAAAGAAAAAAAACCCTATTGGGTAGCAAGCACAAGCCCTGTTAAGCAACTGATTTGTTTCTGGGCTTCCTTCTTTCTTTCTCCCAGCTTTACACTGTGTAACAGTCCTTCCAGCCCCAGCAACTGCAGAAGAAATCTTGAGCTGATGTTTACTTCCCCAGAAACCTATAAAGATCGCAGTCAGCATAAATGTCCCATTGAGAGCCCAGAAACGGGGGCCTCTTGCAAACAAGGATGCGGGAGATTTGCAAATCTGTATTGATCCATTAATTATGTCACAGTTTAACAACTGTAGCTAAATATTTATGCAATAATTCAAAAGATGAGAGCTTATCCAATCAAACCATAGTTATGAGTTCAAAGCTAGCCTTGGGCATGCAAGATTCAAGGCAGTGCCAACTTGCTTGCCACCTTGCCAGAACCCCTAAATCACTTATAAGTCACAAGGCTGTTTGCTGTATAGCTTCCTTCACTGGGCAATCTGCAAAGCAGCCAAGGTGCAAATTGCTTGCACTTCATTGTTAATAGTTTTGTGGCAGGGAAAAGTCAATGCTATACTAAAGCTTGTTCAATAACAACATAGCCCTAACACTCTGCAAAGCCAAACATTTTAAATCTGTGACATTTACTGTCTCATGGAAATATAGATAATGAATATGTGGATATACTAATGCTGGTTGCTAAGAAAAGCCTAACAATTTGAGCATAGTAGGTATGATGCTATGATTTTTTTTTAAACTTAGTAATAGCCCTTTTTTTAAACCAATAGAGATGAAATTTTAACAACAGACAGCCTTGTGGCATTCTAAAGAGCACAACACATTTATTATAATACTGCAGCATCTTAATGAGTAACTTTGTTACGGTTTGATCTCTAGGTTTGCTTAATTAAAAGCTAATTTAGCCATTAAGATTCCACAGAAGTTCTCTACCTTGCTTCCAATTGTTTCTCCTCTCCTGCAGGAGTTCTGATCAGTTTTCTCTTAAACTATAACATTTTGTCCGGTTAAATACAACACCTTTTATATCTCACCTGTACTATAACCACCTCACCCCTTGTTTTTATCAATTTGAATAAGTTCAGAGTTTGAAATCTGCCAGATTTTTAAATAAAACCTTTAAGTTTGCATTAATTGCACTACAAAATGTACATTGACTTCAGATTCAGATTTTAGTAACATGTGAAATGTACATAAATTTGTACATGCAAAAAAAAAAAGGCTGGTGCTTTTGTTCTACATAACAACCTACATAGATATTTCATGTTAATGTAATATAATCATGTATATATTAAGCCTTCAATATTAAGCAAAAGTAGAAATTATGATAACATGGAGGAGAAATATTTGAATTAAATCTGAAATATATACAGGTCCAAAACTGTATTTGACTGTCTGCTTTTGTCAAAATATTTAAAAGGTATTATAATTGTTCCAGAGCTAATAGGATGAGAATTTGCCATGTTAGTACAAAATTCAGCAGGTGAGAGTATTGGAAGCTGTTGATTACCTTGATAATTTGAAAAATGGAGAGAGTGGTATGGTAGAGGAAGAGACAGATCACTTACAACAACAAAAAACAATCCTAGGGGAGAACAGAAAAATGATAGAATTCAAAAAATGATATTTGTCAGAAAACACATCCCTCCCTTCTTTAGCCTTTGCAAAGTGGAGCACTGTTGTTACTCCTTTATTAGATTTGTGGGGCGTTCCGAGACCAAAACAGCTAACTACTTTTGGGAACACTTTATGACTCTGCAGGTATGAGACATGAACTGCAGACATGCAAAATTTTAATGTCTGTTCTAAATGAGAAACAAATTATCCTTGGAATTATACAAGTTGGGCTCACTTGAAGTGTCTAGTCTGTTCCAATGCTCTGGCTTGATTAGATCAGATGCAGCAGAGGAAAGGCTTCAGTTTTGTAGGGTATGCTTTATCTTTTTACTAGTAACTTGGGACATAGACCAACCAGAGCCAGGAGCATAATATTGGTGAGGCCAAGCAAATTGCAAAATGATCGTTCAGCAGGCAGGTGGAGCCTGATACCCTCTGGGCTCCATGAGCCACACATTGGGATGATGTTTATATACAAGTCAGCATCTGAAAGGCTATAATTATAGATGCTTGTAACCTAATTTAGGGGCAACAGCTTTGGGTAAATGTATGTGCCTTCAAGTCAGTGTTGACTCCTGGTGACTCCTGGAAAAGTTATTGCAGTTTTCTTGCAAAGTTTTTGGAAATTGATTGCCTCCTACCTGTGGTTGAGAAAAAGTGACTGGCCCAAAGTCACCCGGTTGGCTTTGTACCTAAAGTGGGAGTAGAACTCCCAATCTCTAGCCCAGTGTCTTAACCACTACACCAAACTGGCTCTGTTTGGGTTACTGTTGATTAAATAATTGCAAATCAAAAACAGCATTGCAAATTATCCATTAATTCAGCCCATCTCATGCTTACAAGAACTGTTAACCTTTTAAGTCTGTCTGTTCTATTCAGAAGCAGTACTTGTAACGATATTGAGCTATAGCACCCATCATTTAAAAAAAATAGTATAAGGATGGTAGACTTTGTAGACCAACACTTCTGAAGGATATCAGGTGGTGGAAGATCTTTCTAAATGGGTTTGCTTGGTGTGGTTTGGTTGCTGTATCTTGGTTGCAAATATCCAGTTGGTGGCAGGAAAGAGTTACAGCTCAATGTATCTCTCTGCTGCCTTCTAGAGGTCATCCTGATTGTTACAGCCCAAATCTGGTGGTCATTGGTTAAAAATTGTGCATGAATGTAGTTATCCCTTAATGTACAGTACTTTGTTCATTCTTTAGATAGTCAATTAAAGTAATGGAAGCATTTACCTTTTTTAATCAATACTTTTCAAAATTTTCTATTTGTTCTCAGTTCTTCATTCTGTGTTCATTTTGATTTGGTCTCATCCCTCTCTGCTTTCTGAATTGCTTCAAAGGGTACATCTCTTCTATAATATCTACTTATAGGCAAGGAGTAGGTAGAAAGGTGTAATCACAAATGCATTTTTCTTCAGGTACTGTTAAATGGCCTTTGGTGAACTAGAATGAAGTAGGGTTTCTTGAAGTGTTCTGCACAAGAATTGCAGAAAATGGTATTAGGGAAAAAACCACTCAAAACCAGTGTTTGTACGCAGCCCAGAAATAAACTGCTGGATACATTTCTTTTTTTAAAAAAAATAAAAACATTGAGAAGAGCAGTTCATACTTTTTCTGGTCAGTATTTTTAAGAATATTGAAAACAGAGCCCACAATTTTTGGTGTTGGCTGGCTATGGTGCTTTAAGGATAGCAGTGTTTTCTCAACCTAGCCTGCACATCTCCACCACTGAACTAGAATATTTGCCGTTTTCTCCCAACTTTGGTTTCAACAATGTTCTTGTAGAAGAAACTAGCCATCTACATAGGTTTTCTTGCTAAGCTTTTGCAGAGTAGTTCTTTCCAATCTATTTATTTTATTATTTTATTTATTTTATTTTTCAAATTTATATACCGCCCTTCTCCCGAAGGACTCAGGGCGGTGTACAGCCAAAACTAAAAAAACATAA
>JANHZT010008652.1:218253-231113 GCA_032468215.1 Stegonotus admiraltiensis | reverse complement strand
GTGGTGTTCTGATGATCGGCCAGCAGCTTAAGTGCTGTCAAGAGTGGTGGGTTTCTTGACTTTAATCGGCATCTTAATTATGTAGTCCAACATGTTGGGAGGACACCAGGTTGGAGAAAGCTGGTCAAAGTATATCACCAGTTTTACCGAGTCTCATCTATATTCCATTCAGTTCCACTTAAGTTCCCTGATCACTTCTCATTTTTGTCTTCCTCGTACTCTCCTCCCCTTTTTACTCTTAGAACTTGCTTTAGCTCACCAGAGTAAAGCTGAGGTGGATTCTGGAGAACTCAGAGGACTTTTGTTCTCTCTCAATCCAAAGCTAGATGCTTACTCCAAGAATATGATACTCCATGGAATCACCCGTTGTGTTTATCTACTGGAATCAGAGGTGAGAGTCCAGAAGGATAAGGGTATAATACAACGATGGAAGACTGAGCCAATTGGTAGGGTTTTTTTTAACTGACATAGTTAAGCATAATTAAGCAGAACACAGCAATATGAACACACATTATTTATTGTTTGCTGCATGAACTCCCTACTTCTTGAACTCCCTACTTCAAGAAATTTATTTCACAGCTATCATACTATCATAATTAAAAAATAAATTTAGTTGGCAAGCTTCAGACTTCTGTTCCTTAATTTGTTTGACTCTTCTCATCTTTCCTATTACCTATCTCTTTATCTTCTTATGATTATAACTTGGTTGCTTATATCTTGTGATTTATATTGTTTATTTAGTAGCCTAGTATGATTTGTGTTGATTGCTTATTTAGTATCCTATGACTATCATGAAGTGTTGTATCTTAAGATTTACGATGAATGTTTGGAAACCAGAATAGCCAGGAATAAATAGGTAATAAGAAATAAATAACTGGTTACTTCACATATTTTAAAATTTAAAAAAATTGGGTCATTATTTGAATGTGAAAAGTTACGAAGTATTAAATGGAATTGAATATACTTTCATACGCTTTGCTTTAACTTAGCAATACATGCATTTACACACACACTAATTCTGATTTTTTTTCCAGGCATCTGCATGTACTTATGAGGATATTAAACTTGTGGCTTCATTCCTGGATGATTCGGATATGGGTGTCAAGATTCAGACAATGCATGCTCTCAAGGCTTTTGCTGGCATCTGGAAATTTAGAATCAGAATTCAGGTGATTGTTTGTATAGTACTGTATTTCCATGCTAGACACCTACATATATCAGTATCAATTCACATGTGAATGATTGTCATTTGATATGGTCATTGTCATCTATAAGATTGGAGCTACACCTGTGAATTTTCTTCAAAGATAAGCATATTGTATTCAAAATACAGAAGGGCTGTGAACATGCTGGCCACAAAATTTGATCGATGACGGTGTTTTCATTAAAAACAACTAAAATAATCACTTTAGCTATTTATCAGTTCATTTATAGGAAATGCAGGAAATGAAAGTTGTTGGCTGGGAATACCTGTAAGAACCATTCCATAAAGAGAAAGAATCTCTTTCTCACTTCAATGGTATCAAAGTCATTTGTAATGGATAAAACAACCAAAAGCATCAAATTAGGAGACCCACAAGGTAGTTGTGAAAGAAACCATGGACATATTTGAAAATACTGGTTATTCTCCCCCACATGTCTCTTCCATACCTGTAATATGATTGCTAACAGGGGTGAAATCCAGCAGGTTCTGACAGGTTCTGGAGAACTGGTAGCGGAAATTTTGAGTAGTCCAGAGAACCGGCAAATATCACCTCTGGCTGGCCCCAGAGTGGGATGGGAATGGAGATTTTGCAATATCCTTCCCTCTGGAGTGGGGTGGGAATGGAGATTTTGCAGCATCCTTCCCAGAGTCTTTCCTTACTATGGAAGAAGATCCCACTTGCTATTCAGCCCCTGGTTAGATGTGTCTTCTACACCAAGGTTGTCAAACTCCCAGCCTGCAGCCTGGATGCGTCATGTGCTGGCCACACCCACACCCGGTTTAGCAAAGGGGGGAAAAGTTCCAATACATCACATGATGCCGCCGTGAAGACTTGAGTTTGGTACCCCTGTTCTACACTATATTATAGTAGGATGTTCAGTTTGCAGTGGATTTAGTTTAAATGCATTAAAAAACAAAACAAAACATTTAGCATACGAGTGACATAACTTTTTTTTTTTACTAAATATGTCTAATACAAGAAACATTTAGAAAGAGACATTTCCAACTGTAATTAATCTGGCAACAAATAGGTTATGTATGGGAAGTTTGATTCTTTTTTCAACTACTAAATTATGTTTTGAACTCTTAGAAAAAATACAGAGTTTTTTCCCCACAGCAAAAGCAGGACATGCCGGTTATCCTTAGGAAATTGAAAATTGATCAATGTTCATAATATATTTGGAATACAAATAAAATGTTCATGGGCCAATGACTTAGCAACAAATAAATTGCTGGGGGGTGGAGGGGGAGGGAAGGATGTTTGTTTATCTCCTGGAAAAAACTATCCAATTTTTTCAAAGGGATAGGCTAGTTGCTGCATGAAGAATAAATTATAGAAAGCTGCATGATTTTAATCTGCATAATCAGTAGTTAGGCATAACATAAAGCACTCTATCACCAGAAATTAGTCCCAACAAGAAATGACAAATTGGTTTTGATTTCAACCTTACAATTTGCAATTAATGAACCCTGCCCTTTATTAATTGAGCTCACAAGTACAACTAGAAAAATATTACATCAATAAACCACACACAAAACAGTTCTCTAAATCTTGGAATCTCTTCCTCTTTCAACTGGATGGGACTGTTAGATTCATCATCTGGTCTGCTTAAGATTTATTCATGATAAATCCAGCTATGATCCTTGGTCACTACAGCAATGACACTGAGAGAAGAGATCTACCATAGCTATCTTGGGGCAAGTTATAAGATGCTTTATGTATGAATTTGCCAGAGTAATGCACTGGCTTAACAACTGGCTGATATTGAAATGAGAGCCCCATTTTTGTTGGTCATCTGGTTTATAGGTTAGAAATTTTTTTTTTTTGCCAAAACCTTAGTGTACTTTTGTGTCCCACAAATATCAAACTTGGTGACAGCTAGAAAGTGACAGCTGTAGGTGCACTGTGGTTTACCCTGCATAGCTATTGTCTTTGCAGCTTCTCTCAAGAATAGGAAGTCCTGTAACTTCCTAAAACCATGCATATTTTCAGAGTCTGCAAGAGTTTGTAAGTTGTTTACTAATGCCATTTTTTTTACATGGTCTTGGCATTTGTGTTTCCTTTCTGGCTCAATGGAGACACTTGTGCTGCACTTAAGTTGTGGGAAAACACTGCTATTAATATCCCTTCAAGGAGCTCTTGGGTTCTCCAAAGAAATCACTCCTTTCCTTTCATCACCCAACTATGAGGAGGAACAGATGATGTTGCAAGATGAGTTGCTACATTCCTCCTGTGGGATTCCATCTCTTCTTCCCTTCTTTTTCTAAACTCAACTTCAGAAGCTGGTGTTAGAAGGATACTACTACTTTTCTCTAGAAAGTGAAACCAAGAGTGGAAAACATGTTTCCTCCCAAAGGGGCAGGAAATAAATTCCTTTTCTTGGCTTGTTTCTCACCTGAAATTAAACTATTCCTCTGATACTCTCTGGTGCTCAAGAATTGTTCTATTTGTATTTTATCTAACACTCATCTGGAATAGTAAATAATTATTAAGCAATGAAACAATTCCAAGAATAAGATTTATTATAGGACTGCTACTATAATGCAGTCAAAATGAATCACCCAGTATGTTTACGCTTTTTCTGATTTTGGAAAAGAAAACTTTTTTAAAAAAAACATTATTTATAGTAAAATATTAGTGCTTTAATGATTTAACAAAAACTGAAAAAAACGGAAAGCTTCAGTTCTTATACAAATGGTGTTTGCAATGATACATAGTAAGAAATATATAACCTGAGGCTATCAGTGCATGCAGCATCCCCAGAGAGCTCTAAATGTTATCAAATTGTAATTATTAATCTGATTGAAGGGGGAAATTATGAAATGCATGACTTGAGGGTAATCATATTAACTGTATTTAATTAGAATGTAAGTGAAATGAATCGAGTTTCATTTTTTTGTTCTGTTCTCGCTCATTACTTTTTGCAATGCAGCCTCTGGCTCAGCACTTAAAGGCTACTTGTAGCACACCTCTGAAACAAAGGATTTCTGCCCTATTATTCACAAATAATAAAAAAAATGCTGTTTTGTTCTTTGCAGGAATTCATGCCCAAGATTCTTGAAATGATCACTGAATTATGGGACACCGATATACATGTTGCTGGACTGAGATTACTGAATGGATTGCCATGGCCAAATCACATGCAACCTCTCCTGAAAAAGCTCTTGCCCACATTAATGGACATTCTGCAGATGGCGAACAATTTGGCTCAGGTACTTTGGTTCATGGACTGTCCAATATGCTCTACTCCAGCGATATGCTCTACTCCAGGGATGTCAAATTTGGTTTCGTTGAGGGCCACATCAGGGTTGGGGGGGGGACGACTTGGGTAGGTGTGTCCAGGGTGGGCGTGGCCAGCTTGACGTCATTCATGTCAGGGGCATTTCTGCTGGCCCGAGTGCTCTGCCAGCAAAAACAGGCTCCTGAGCTCCATTATCAGCTGCGAGGGCCTCCTGCTGCCCTCTGCCAGTAAAAATGGAGCTGGGGGGGGGCACGTGGAGCCCTCTGAGCTCCATTTTCACTGGCAGAGGGCGGCAGGAGCCTGTTGCAGCTGATAACGAAGCCTGCCCTCGTGGAGCTGATAACAGAGCCTGCCATATGCGGCCCTCCCAAGCTCCATTTTTGCCAGCAGAGGCACGGGCCAGTCCTTTGCTATTTCTAGGGTGGCCCCATGGGCCAAATCTAAGCATCCCACAGGCCAGATCTGGCCCCTGGGCCTTGAGTTTGACACTCCTGCTCTATTCTAAACCCAAACTCCTAATATCGTCAGCTTTTGGGGGACCATAATGAAGAAGCCATGGTGTACATAAGCACCCCTACCTTTACTGATTATATGGTCTGAAAGTTTTTGTGGTTTTTTTTTCAGGTGCAGGTTCTAAAATTCCTTAGCACATTAGCCCAGAAGGAAGAACTGTTATTTGATATCATGAATTGCCAGGTAAAGATTTCCTCCCTGCCCCCACAGGGATATTTGGGAGAGGAAGTAAAATACTCGAGATCAAAAGTAGATTTTAAGGAATTATTTAATCAAATAGACATAAACAAATATGTAAATGGAAGATACCCTAATGTGTATCTTCCAAACATGCCGACATTACAATTCCCATTGCTAGCTGCACATTCTAGGGATTGCATCCCAACACGGAGTATGTCAGATGTCAGAAAACAAAATACATCTTTCCTGTCATGAGATAATTTCTTATAAAAGAATCTGAAGTCTGTTACCCTCAAAAGATGAAATCAATTAGCCAGCAGGACATGAACCGTCTGTTAGATACTTATTTTATCTTTTTCTTTAAGGCTTAACATTTCATTACGTTTCCTTTTTTTAAGGTGCATCCAGAATTCCTCAGCTTATTGCAACCTTCCCAGCTGGGAAGCCTGCTCTTTGAGCTGCTCGTGCTCGTGGAACGGCTCTGTGAGGGTCGCCTGACTCCCCATTATCAATCAGGGCACTGGCAATACAATGAGTTGTCACTCTATGAGGTCCTTTTTGGAATCAATTCTCGACTAGCTGATTGTCTTCTCTCCCTCATCATTCATCCAGAGGAAGAAGTGCAGATTCAAGCCTGCAGAGTTATTCTGAAACTGCAATTAAATGAGGAGGGGGAAATGGCTGGTATCCAGAGCACCAATTCTTCTTTAAGCAGATTCTTCTGTGAGATCAACGCTGACGGCCCCAATGGTGAACCTATCTATTAGATCCTTGCAGAATTTAACACAGAATTAAATTATCTTTAGAAATATAGAAAGAAAATGATTATTTTGAAAAGATAAAATCTTTCGAACTGGAAAGTATATATAGGAGAAAAGCAGATTGGTATTCAGTCAAGCGGTCAAACAATCCTAGTGGCCTTGCACCAGTAAAAGCAGAAAAACTCTTCAATAGTAATATCCCAGAACAGAGCAATATTGACAGCATCCCTTAAGGAGGTCCAACTGGTAGAACCAAGAAGGGCCTTCTCTGTGGTAGCTCCCTCCCTGTGGAATATCATTTCTTGCAGAAATAAAATTGGTTCTCACCTTGACGCTCTTTCAAAAGGCCCTGAAGACCTGGTTTTGCCATTGGGCCTGGAGACCCCAAGGAATCACTGTGAGTGAATTGGGTGGTCGCATAAATTGCCTTAATAAATAAATAAATATTACCTCCAGCATAAAAACATAATCAGTGTAATCCAATCACAGGCACGTATTCCTATGCCTGAGAGTCAAAGAAAATGTAAAGCTACTCAAGATGCAAAAATGGAATTTCCCTGTCCCACCATTTATATAACATTTATATAAATTTATAACACTTATATTCATCCCAGCCCATGCATATTTCCTTTGGATTGAAAAACAGAAATGGAAGAACAAGCAGCATAATACAAGATCTGAAAACTCCTGTAGTTGGAGGTTTGCATATAGAATATAGTGAAAACACGAACCTCCTGCTCAAAGGCCGCTTCTTTCATAAGGTTGACTCAGCCTTCCATCCTTTCAAAGGTAGGTAAAATGAGGACCCCGTTTGTGGGGGCAATAAGCTGACTTTGTATAAATATACAGAAGTATGAAGGCTATTGTTTAACGCATTGTAAGCCGCCCTGAGTCTCCGGAGAAGGGCGGCATATAAATTAAAAATAAAATAAAATAAAAATAATAATCTCCCAAACTGATATGGACAGAAAGGATAAAGATTAGTCCTAAACCAAGATTTTTAACAAGTTACTTGTCTCTCCTTCCTAATATATTCCATCTTGAAACGGTCCAATGTAGAGTGGCGAGGAGACCTTGTATATTAACTTCTGATAAATTAAAATACTCATGGAGCAAAGTAAGTTCTTTGAGTTGACCTCTTCAGAAATCAGTATGCATTATGTTTATAAATTTGGCATATAACTGCCCTTTTTGTGCCTCAACTATCAGTGATGTTCCTATTTTTGGCTATTTCACTGGCAAAGTTGCTTTGACATGCAGATATTCTAGTGTGGAAGTGCATCAACATATCTATAGAGTTACACCAGCTTTGTTTGTGCTTGGGGGTCACTTTTCCACACACACACCCCTGTGGTTTTCTAGAGAATGTATCTGGAAAGAAGGAAAGGCTTATGGTGTTTTCAAGAGCAGCTATTCAGAAATCTTCTAAATACAATGACAAATCATTTCATTTCAGAGTCTGTCTCAGGCAAGAAATTTCCCCTGCTAAAATAGTCCAATCAGATATTTTACATTAGAACATTTATTTCTCAGAGAGAAAATATAGTTTCAGACAGTCAGATTATAGTAGGTAAAATTAGCATTTTTCTTTACAAGCATAGATTTTATTACCTCTTATTTCATCTGATATAAACAGTTCTAGAAAGCAAATAAACTCACTTTCTACAATAAATAGAGCCATCTGTGCTTTACAGCAGACTGACAAGTCACGTTTAGGTCCCATAGCAACAGCAGGATATTAGCCAATTCAAATCCTTAAATTGTAATTTTTTAAAAAAAATGGAAGAAATGAAAATGCAAGATCTTAAAACAGTTAAACATAAACCACAAGTCCACAGCCAGGCTACAATCTGGGGAAATGTATGTTTCTTTAAATTAATTGTATGCATACAAAAGACCCAGCAACACAACTGAGGACTTAGAAGATTAATAATTGGCCTGAATAATTTAGAACAGTAGTTTACAATTATGTACAAAAGTTCCTTCTGTAACCACACTCTTGAGATATTATTAACTATTTTTTTAAAAAAAGATTCCTATTCATGTTCTGTATATGTTACAGATATTTCCCATATCGTGTGGTTTTATGTCCCAATGTATAAGATGTGGTTCTTGGAAAAAAAGACCACATAGAAATGGCAGTGATTTTCCCACAATAACATTTGTCCCACAATCTCTTAATAAGAAAATAACAACAATAATAAAGTTAAAAAGGAAGGGGGGGATGACAATGGTTTTCAAATTACAATCTTGCTCTGTACCTTTGGTTTGAAATTCTTAAAGGAAAAAAAAACTTCACAAAATCAAACGTTACCTATGAAATGCACTGTCAACTTGCAAGGTTCAGCTCTTCCTCTTTTTGTAGCACATACAAGCTGAAAAAAAAAAGTTTCTCCAAGGGGTTGTGCTCTATTTTTAACAGATCCCAATAATGGAAGCTCAGAGAGCATGAAAGCAAATACTGAAGTGTTTATGGGGTGGCCAAGAGTGACGGTAGGGAATACCGGTGAATAAGATGACAAACACATTCCAATTTAATTCTCATTTCTTCGGGTAAAGGGGAACCATGATTCTACATGATTGCCCTAGTCCAGAGCTGCATACGTCAAAGTACATATGGCACTCTATATAAGCAGATACTTACTACTGAAAGCTGGAAAAAGCTCTAAATGTGCAATGTGATGCTTAATGGCCCAAACCTAAATAAGGTGATGCATATAAGGAAGAGTTTTATGCATGTTCCCTTGTAAATAAACAAGAGGCTGTTTTCATGCCTAGAAATACCTACAAAATGGACAGGATGCTGTGATTTTCTGAAGAACAGACATGACAAGTGGGACAGGGCTTCAGTGACATTGTTCGTGAAAGTGGGCAATGGGGGGGGGAAATGTTTTCGATACCATAAAGATTGCTTTTTCCTCATTTCACAATAAACCTTCATATCTAGCAACAACATTCTAGCAGCATAAGTATTTGTAAAATAACATTTTAAATATTACTTTATCAATTTTCAGAAGTATACGAATCTGAAATTGAAATGTAAAAATCACAGAAAATATCTCCCAAGGGGTTTCTTCATATTTAAAGCTCTGTGAATGTGAGCATGAGGCAAAATCAGGAAAGGGGCATTACCCCAAAATATTCTATCTTTCTTTTTTTAATTGTAATCTCTAACATAAAAACATATACAAATTTAGAGACTTCTACACAGGGTTGCAAATATAATTGCATGGGGAGGGGGACCAGTGTTTTTCAAAAATAACTTGAAAATATATGGTGAATATTAGTGAACATTTGGCACCCGAGAGTCATCAAAAAGACCCTCAATTCATAACAGAAGCAATAAGCTCCACAGCTGCTTCAGGACTAGCTGAAGTTTAAAAACTCAAGAGTCTGGTAGGGCTTCTTGTCCAATCAGCAAATTATCTAAGATTCTGCCAGGGTTGCAGCATTAGAGTGTAGCTGCTCCTGACATCTTCTTACTACGTCAGGCTGCTACATCACTTCTTTCCCTCCTGGATCCTTTGGGAAACATGTTCAGAAAGAAACCAGGCAGACTTTTTGGCACATATCAAGTATGTAACATGAACTTTTCCTACTGTTGGAAATACCCTGTCTCTACTAAGAATGCAAATGTGGCAATTACATCTTCTTGCAGGCAGGAAAATCCCATATTCCTCAGGTCATAGTTGATCTACTTTGCCTGTAGATGCAGACCTTACTTCCTACAGGATGGGTAGAGCAAATTTCCT
Organism: Stegonotus admiraltiensis; assembly: GCA_032468215.1. Taxonomy (NCBI): domain Eukaryota; kingdom Metazoa; phylum Chordata; class Lepidosauria; order Squamata; family Colubridae; genus Stegonotus; species Stegonotus admiraltiensis. The sequence goes on along the minus strand of JANHZT010008652.1, from coordinate 221,461 downwards.
ACAGATAATTGGGTGTGACGAAAGGATGGTCTCCCCGAACACGGCTCATATGAATCATTGCACGATCATATGCAACCTGGACAGACTTGCGGATACTGGTTTTCCGTCCTTCCAGCATCTTGAGTTTATCCACAGTGTCATCTACTCCAAGAGGAAGAACTTTTTCTCGCGGAAGCCACTGCCTACAGGAGAGAAAGAGAGAGAGAGAGGGAGAGGGAGGGGGGAGAGAGAGGGAGGGGGAGAAAGAGAGAGAGAATGTTATGGAGACAATGAAAAAATCAAGAACATTAAAAATTGTACAAATCAACCCTTCTATGACTTTTAAATCTTCAAGTTGCACTAATGCCTGATAAAGTGTTAGTAAATGTAAATGCAAAAATAAGCTAGAGTGCTTAGTGGAGTCACAAACAGAAGACATACTTATGATTCACTAGAAGAAGAATGAGTTCTTGGCTTGCTACTCAGTTAAATAGACTGAAACTTCCCTCAATCATCAAACAAGCTTGCTACATTAATTAAAATAAATACTTGATAGTCAATTGTCCAAAGAAAAGAAGTTATTCCCCTTCATTGGCTTATTTTACTCACCATGTCCTCTTGTTGTCAAAGAAAAGGACAAGGAAAAGTTTTTCTCCAGCCTCCGCTTGCTTCTGCTCACCTAACTTTAGCACTTCCAGAGGGGGGACAGGGATTGGGACTCCATTGTGAAGGAGGCCCTCTTGCGGCATTTCAGGATCAATGATCTAAAAGCAAAAAGCAAAACACAGTGGTGATTTAACACAAGTCACAAAAATTTAGCTCAAAGATATAATAGCCCTTTGTTGTAAAAATCCCAGGATGCTTGAAACAAGAAGCTTAGATGGCATCTAGGTTTTGGTGGTAACATGGGCATTTTGTTTTGGCGAGCAAATCTTAAATATTTTTGCACAAATTAGACCAGCCTTTGCTTACTGCTTAAAGGAGGAGAATGTATTTCTCTAAGAACATATTTCAAAATTCTTGGCGCCAGCATAAAAAACAGATTAACCCTCATAATCCCTCTCTTGTACCGTGAAAGCAATTTATTGAAATTGTTGTCTAAAATATAATTCGTACACATATATATGAAGCGCTTATGTATATAAAATTTTGTTGTAATAATTCATTTTCATATGGAACAAGGCACACTTTTATATACCCTGAATCTAATATCTTAGATTTCTGAGATTAAATCATGGAACTTAACTGGATCTGGGAACTCACTTGAAAGTATCAGCATTTATTAAGTATTAGCATTAAAACATGGAATGAAGTTAAAAAAGACATATTAATATGGGAGAAACTACAATTGCTAGGGAGAATTTTTGTGATAAAAATGAATGCCTTGTGTAGAATGACGTTTTTGTTTTAGATAATATCTGCTTTGACAACTAATGCACCATTTTAAACAATGGCAAAAGGATATATTTAAGTTTGTGTGGCAGGGGGGAAAAACCAAACGTTAAATATATGGTATTAGAAGATGCAAAGGAGAGTATTGGATTTGTAATTGTATTTTGCAGCATGGCCGCATCTGAGAAATAGAAGACTTTTGGAGTTAGAAGGACATGACCTGAGATTTGTATTATTTGTTATTTGTAGTACAATAAAATCAAGACTAATGTGGATTTTAAAAATTGTCATGTTAGATATGCCCTATTGAAAATAAGAATTAGAGTCAAACCCACAGGTTGTGCCCAAAAACACCTTTGTGAATCTGACACAAGAAGCATTTATAAATGAGAAATAATAGGCAAATATTAAAAATTCTTGATGGGCTTTTTGTGCAAAACAGAATAAAATGGATTTATGGTTTATGGTTTTGATGATAGGCAGGGCAGATTAGAGAAAGAGAATCATGATGTAACTTTAGAGAAAGACGTACATTTATAATTATATTTATAACAGCTATAAAGAAGATCAGAAGCCATTTCTTTGTATTCTTTCTTGAACTTTAGCTTTTTTATTTTTCTTTCTTTCTTATTTTATATTAGTTGTATTAGTTTTTATCTTTATCTTTTAAAACTTTTAATAAAATTATTTTTTTAAATAAAAAGTATTAGCACTGTATGTTCTCTGTACTTCTCATTTATGGTGTTGGGATTTATATAATGTTACATCATCTACCTTAAGGCAGATATTATTTCAAATCTACTTTGTGAAAAGCAGAGTAAAATATTATAGAATAAATGAGTTACTCTGGCATTTTGCTGTCATGATCATGTATGTTTTAGAATAATATTTTAAAATTCTAGAGACTTAGAGAATGAACTATTTAGTAAACATAGAGAGAAGTCTAACTCAGAAAGGTTAAAACAGTAATATATCTTATCAATATTAACTCACAATATGCTAAGATAATAAGAAACACAAGTTAATTATTAATAATTTAATTTACTATTTATTATTTAAACTCAATATATTTTGAACAGAAAAAACATATATATAAAATGGAGACTTAAGAATATTCAGCTATATGACATTTAAATTGGAGGAGAAAAATAAACAATTAATAAATACAAGTAATAGTTAAACTACCAAACTGAATTCTGAAAATTCAAATCTAGCCCAGATAATATTTAGAGGCTGTTTGATATTTCAAAATAGGTGCACTATTTTGCCTTTTAGCATGAAGTAAATATAAAAATACTTAAAAACACTGAGTGAGACTGTTCTTATGCACAGGTCTTCAATAGAATTAAAAAGAAGTTAACTTCTTTTTCCAAGAAGAGGTACTGCTGGCTTAGCCTTAGATACATACCAGGGCTGGGTAAGAAGGATACCCACGACATTTTGCCCACACAAGCTCCAGAGGTTCTAGATCAGCGTGTTCCTCAAATGACATCAGCAAGTTTCTTCCTAAGAAGTTACAGTAACAGACAATTTAGAATTATGTTGTGCTGTGCCAAATTCAGTGCTATTGCTATGGAAGCATAGACTGTACACAGACTAGACTGTGTTCTAGGTCTTACATACTAATTAAAAATAGATATAATAAAACAAAAATAAAAATAGCATATTAGGGAAAGAAGGCAATAACTTATAAATTATCCTACCACTTTCTTCTTGTAGACTGATAAAAAGAGTCTCTAATAATGGATTTGGTACAAAAACTAAAAACATTCTTATTTCATCAGGCTGGTCTGGCCTAAAGCCCTTCTCTCTGTTCAAATGGAAATGGATTTATTTG
>JANHZT010008652.1:207208-218153 GCA_032468215.1 Stegonotus admiraltiensis | reverse complement strand
TTCGAGTTTAAGTTATTTATGTATCTTTTAAACTGATTGTAACTTTGTATCCTTCTTTCATTTTGATTGTACACCGCTCTGAGTCCTTTTGGAGAATGGCGGTATAGAAATCAAATAAGTAAATAAATAAATAAATAAATAAATAAAAGAAATATACTGCAAATTAAGCAAGACAATCCTATTATGTTATTAGGGCAAAACGCATGAATGTCCCTACAATGCCAGTGAAACAACTGCCCTATTCAAACCATCCTTAGTCTTCTAAAAGGCGAACAACACAAGGTACAAATCTTCTACTAGCACAGGAATGACTGATAAAAGAACTGTTTTATGTTCTTGTATACATAACCAACATTTTCACCTACAAATTTGGAACTACAGTTGGTCACCAACTTACAACGGACCACTTAACAACAGACTCAAAATAAGTTACTTGCAACTTGTCCTCAAAGTTACAACTGCCATATCACTCCCACAATCAAATAATCACATTCTGGGCAACCAGTTTACATTTAGGACCCATGGTCACATGATCATGTTTTGCAACTTTTTTTCTGGCAAAAAACGCCCATTGGATAAGCTGGGTTTGGATTTATGACCAGATAATTCACTTAATGACTAACTGTTTCTGCGAAGTCTTGCAAATTTCTAATTGTTTAGTATAGTAAAGCATTTTGTACTGTGAATACATTGTATAAGATTTTAAACATCTTTCTTCTGCATTCCTATATCCGTATCCTGTTCCCCAAAATAACTATATACCACAATGTATTTCTGATTATATAATGTGGAATACCTAAATGTATCAAGTAAGGGGATTTGGGAGCTGAAGCTATGTCTCCTGAGATCCTTCCTAATGATATCATAGGCCTCTGCTGGAGCAAAGGTTATTTCTCCCCATCCCCTACTGTCCTTCTGAGATCACTCACATCTTCGCTGCAATAGCAATAGCACTGAGACTTACTGCTTCACAGTGCTTTACAGCCTTCTATAAGCAGTTTACAGAGTCAACATATTACCCCCAACAATCTGGGTCCTCATTTTACCAACCTCGGAAGGATGGAAGGCTGAGCCAGCTTGAGCTGGTGAGGATCGAACCCTTGGCAGTAAACAGCAAGTTAGCCCGCAATACTGCATTCTAACCACTCTGCAACCAAGGCTCATGACAATTGGCTGAGAAGGGTAAGGAATTCAGAAATGAATTCTGGAACCTGTTCAGGGAAATAGGTTATACCACTTGCTTCATTTCAGAGGCTGCAAGTTCTGACACCGCTGGTTTAAAGAATACATTGACAAACTGTTCTTATAACTTATAACTATTCAAAAGCAAGCACCGCTGAATTTGGTAGTCCTTAACTCCACAGCAGTATGCAGAGAACCTATTCTCCTGTGGCACAATCAACATGAAAAATAGCACCCATATCTTACTCATATTAATTTCATCTGCAAATTTGATCTCACCTGAGTTGCTATATGCCAAATCTTTATTTACGCCATCCAGAAAAGGGACCCGTATAAGAGCAGGCTTTCCTCGGCTACGTTTGTGTGGTGGCGGACTACTGTGAAAAAAGGAGACATGACAAGAAAGTGAGATACTATAATACCATTTGATAGTTAGCTTCAGTTCAGTTCACATGATGTCATGAACTAAAGGAAACTAAGGAGCCAAGTCACAAAGGAGTGTTATTTTCTGGGATGGTCACCATGCTAGTGTGAAAGCCATTCCTCTGGGCTTGATATGCAATTTCAGCATCCTTCTCCAGCAGGCCACAAGACCTTTACATGATATCTGCAGGACAACTGAAACCACATGAAGGAAAACAAGGGCAAGATAATTGCCGATTGATTGAATATTTCCTATTTCTAAACTGCTCATTTCCCTCAGAGAGGGGGCTCTGTTATGTCTTTCAAATAATGATTAGCTGCTTCCAGGAATTGCATAGGAGGAATGAGGAAGCAAGCAAATGCCAAGGAGGCTTCACATTGTTGGGAAAGATAGAGAAAGACGATGACAAGAGTTAGCAGAGCTAATGTGGTTCTACAATTTCTAGGGCAAAAGTTTGAATATAAATCTAAAAGGATTTAGATGTCTGCTGGACGAGGCAAACTATTCTTTTTGTAGGGAACTTTCCTAACACTTGAATTTATTCTTGACCTTACAGTACCAATGTATCTTGAAATCATCAGGTAAATTAATTTTAAAATACTAGTGCAAAATGAAAAAAGGATCAAAAAATAAATATGCTAAACAGGCAGGGCTTCCCCAACTTTCTGCCATCACACCTGCCATCACATTTCCCTTTAGTGTAATCTTAATGTATATACCTCGTATAAAAATCCAAACACAAAAATGGACACAAATATACAATGAAAATAATACAATGAAACTTTGGGAAAGGTGAATTTGTTGCAGCCATATATTGTAACTAAAGGGTTCTTCATTCTTCCCCTGGACTTTGTCTGCACCTCCCCAAGGGAGATATACCTTAGACTGGGAAACCCTACTATAAGGTAAAACATATACTGTACATATGAGATCCAGCACTACTACTGCATTGTATGTTGCCCAAAACATAAGTCAGGAACAATCTCCTTGAAATCTGCAAAACCTTCTACAGTAAATATATAAAACTAGTAGAATTCTAATTATTTGAATGCAACCACCCAAAAGGGGTCTTACCTGCAGATATCAAATGAAAGACCACTGCCGCGTCCAGAGCTACATTCTGAGTCAGACCCACTTTCTATATGCTTCCTGAAGCCATTGGTCACAGCTGCTGAGAAGACAGATGAGAATAAGTCTAGTTACACATACTAGTCTTCTTCAAAAGATATTCAGAGATTTGTCAATGAAAACTCAGAAACACAGTTAGACATTCAAGCTAATGAGATTAGTTGAGCACGTTCAGAATGCATTTAAGATTTAAGGCAATAATTGGCATGACCTTCCGAACGTTTGTGCAGAGTGGCAGCCAAGGAACATTTTGCATCTGAATACTTGCAACTATTTTTGATTCTAGAGACCTGGTTGTGCAGTAAAATGAACTTAATCTAGCTGTTTTGGCAGCCAGAGAAATGCTTAGGAACATACACTATTACAACTTCATCATGCTTAAGGAGACTCCTGTGTGGGCATAGCAGAACTTATAATGATGCTTTAGCTTTTCAAATCTGAGCCAGATTCACCAGCATCCAGTGAGTTCTGAATTTCATTTATGATGCCATTGCATTGAACCCAATAAAGTTTTATGCAGTTAACATACAGATTGTGTTAATCCAGATAGAGTAACTGTGGGGCAGGAAAGTGAAATATACATGACGCACAACAGACCCTGGGGAAAATGTGAGCAATTTTAACTCCTTGTCCTAATTACAATATAACATTTGAGTATAAAGCCTGATGGAGATATTTATCAAAGTAATTATTCTAGGGACAATCTGATTAATAGAATCCTACATTCCTTTGATCCTCTCAGATGGTATTTTTCCAAATAAAGTTAAGAGGATAATGCTTTTAGTTTTATACGCACATTTTGCTTTTCACTTTATTTCCCAAAAATAATAAAGAAGCCAATTAGTTCCAAGTTATCCCTTCAAACTAATAGAACTCATTCAAAATACATGTTCACTGCGTTTTCAATTGCATTTTTCCCCCCAGGATAAAAGTCACTTCAAGGTAATTTTATCTTTCTTCATGTGCATTATTACAATAGAAGAAGTACAGTAGTAGAATAAAACAGATAATTCAATACAGTAGGTTTGGGGGGGGGGTTTCAAGGATTATATTCTGCAATCTTATGCAAGTGCCTGATCACCAGGGGAATCTTGCATATACTGTACTAAAATTGGCTCATTTGTATGTATATTAATATTTACTGTCTTTCTGTAAACATCTCCTAGGTCAAGAAATGTTAAACATTATAGTGTCTTTAACCATATTTTCTATGAATTAAAAGTTATTTTGGACCCAGATAATTAAAAGAGAATGAAAACACATAGCACGCAATCCTAACATTATATGGATTATAGGTAATCTCTAACACAAAGTATTGAGATTACATAGCATTAGTTTTCAGTATGATTATAAATATAAATAAATATAAATAAATACAGTTCATATTGAATTGTATACTTAATGTTCTACATATAGGTATATTTTGGTTTTGCCTGAATATAATTATCCAAAAAAAATAGTACTGTGTATCAGTAATTCTATCAGTCTCTCATAGAATTAATTTTGGAATGGTCTTCATTCCAGCCACTATCCCATGATTTTTCAACAGCTAAGTCTTTTATCCCTATCCTTTTAAATTGTTGTATTAAATTTTGATTATTATATCCATTCACACAAGAATCCCTTAGGCACCTCATTACTTTTCTTCTGAGAATATGTATTTGTTTTAATCTTTATTTAATCCCAATAATTATGCATTTGTATTATAACAAAGGTGCTACTTTTCTCCCTACTGTCATTTCCTTTATCGTGACGATTCTAAAGAAAAAAAAAACTGTTCCGCTATCTTCTATATATTCACTAATACCTGTTATTATAAGTATTATAAGTATAAAGGTATAAAAAGAAGTAATATTCTTGGTTCTAGAAGAAGGAAGGGTGTACAGAGGAAGATAAATTTTAACATGAAAAGGGTATAAACATATCTTCACTTTTGAGCTTAGTTCTTATAGAATAATTCTTATCCAACTAAAGACACTGAAATTGGGAATAAAATTTACAAGGATGCTACAAAAGGAAATCCCCCTACAAAAGCAGCTGTCTTGGGAGTGATTAATAATAGCATCACCACGTTCTGTTTAACTGCCCTGCCTATGTAAAAGGGGTTTAAATTAGTATCACTAATGCCTTATCTCCTGATCTTTTTGAGGTTTACATATGCTAAAAGTGTTCCAGACCTACTAAAATGACAATCTTTGCCGTTTTATTTCAGGTTGTGTATGATCTACTATTTTTTATGATGATAATGAATTTTATTTAACTAGAAACAAGATTGAGCAGTAAACCTGCCAAAAAATTGCCAACACCAAAATTATTCCTCTGATGTAAAATGCTTCAAAAGGATATCTTTAGATGTGGTGAATTGGCAATTAAATGGCAAAAATGGTTCAAACCACCATGAACTGATTAAACATTAGACTGAACAGGAACGAAATCTCATGGTCATAGATAAATGTGGAGTAACAATCAGAGGGACAACCAGAAACTTGGCTCCCAAATAAAATGCATTCATGAAATACATCAGCCTCAAGAAGACTCCCTATGGATGTTATTTTTTAAAAGAAAGGTCCACATCACCCCCTCAAAATACAAGGATGAAATCATTCTATTTTGTAAAGGATTACCACTGACAGTAATAAACTATCTGATCTTATTTTCTGCCAATTAGCCTTCGTTCTTTTTCTTAACAAATGTGTCCTTATAATTATTCATAAGAGGAAAAGCAGAAAACTCCCTTTTCTTCACTGTATAATTTTCTATTCACAAACAAAAAGATAAAAAGGATGGAGTCTAAGGGGGAAAAGTCTGAATGAAAACAGTTTTCAGCAGAATATTAGAATCTTGTGGTAATCGCTAAGCTATCACACAAATGCCTCAAATGGGAAAAATAACCGCTGCGCTTACTAGTCAAACTACAATATGAAACTACCCTGATAGTTTATTATTTTTAACAACAGCTGCTATGTAATCCTAACACACCAAGATGATAGCATCTGAACTCAAAAGCAAACAGGGTTAAGCTTAATTAATATTTGGACAGGAGACCTGAAGGTGATACCAGAGCTATTGTGCATAAGCTTTTGAAATAAGACTACACAAATGTATAAAGCATTGGATGCAGGCACATAACACACATCACTGATTATGTGACCGCCGTATCATTATTAACTCTATGCAACCACGTAGGTATTCTCCATGACAATCTGTCCCTAATATGCTCCTTCAACTCTTCCAATGGCACCCTCATTGTTACACAACTGAACCCTCAACAAGCCAAACACATAAAAATCAAATACCTTGGGATATACCTAAGTGGGAGATTTCACCTGCTACTAGTTTCTCAAAATTTGATGCTCCCGAAATATGAGAATTCTCACAAAACGTAACTCTCCGGTACTAGGTTGAAGAAGACAGGCCCATAACTTTAACATTATTTGCTGCTACTTAAGAAAATGCTGCATGCAACAGTTTGATAACTGTTGCATAGATAACTGAGATATGTACTACCAGTACTTAAGAAAACATGTCTTTGGTCCTGCAATATATTAAAATTACTGATATACATTTTGTCTTTTTTAAACAGTTTTCAGGGAAAATTTTGTTATTCATAGGATTATTCTGTTGCTTTTTACTTGATTATTGTATGCCGCCTAGAGTCACGTCTTGTGATATGGGCAGCCATATAAATTTGATAGACAAATAAATAAAAGTACTCTGTGGAGCACATACTGTAGGTAAAAATATTGCTTTTGGAATGGCTAAGGATAATTTGATTCTCTCTCTGTTAAATATTGAAATAATATAATGGCTCACAGATCAATGTTCACTATGTAATGACTACAGCATCAAATATTAACTGTGAATAAACTATTAGAGATAAGTATCATTGGCAGAACTTCAAATATGAAAATTTTCAAATATGTTTTTCAGGGAAGCCTGATCTCACAGTCACTTGTGAGTCATCACGTGAGCCTTGAATTCAAAGACACATTAAGAGAAATGTTAGAACCTGCTGTTAAATATTTCAGATCTTATAAATAAATGAAGCTTTAATACTATTGCATTCTTCCAGGTACCACCAAACTTGTGTCTGGCACATTATTTTGTTCTATTCTAAAAGCAGTTGAGAAGATTCTGGTGTTAAATGTTTACATCAAATGTTCACTGAAAAAAAAATCTCAATAGTATCAGGATTCAATCCAATGAAAGAGTTATAAAAAGTAATATACATAGTGACCCTCCCCAAGGCAAAACTATGAAAAGAGGTCTAGGCAAAGGGAAACATTCTTGGGGTGAAAATAAAGAAAAGTATACCCCTTTCTACTCTCAAGCTCTCAAATGTTCCAAATCCTCCTAAAAACAGTCCTAGCAACAGAATAAATAATAATAAAAATAATCTAATCAATTACAAATCAAAAAGTCAGCATATTTTCCACAACTCAGGCTAATCTTCTGTTTGGAGCCCATAGCTTTCTCTCAGCCTGGTCTGAAGATTCCTATGATAGATACTGCACAAAAGCCAATTATCACTCAGGGAAATCTTGATGCTATGGAGATATGGACATTTCTTGCCAGCCAGCAAGCAGATACCCTTACTCTAGAAATCTCTGACTTTCCAAAACATCAGAGGAATGAAAGCTCAGGGGAGTCACCTGTCACTCCTGCCTGCCTGGGGGATTTCTCGTCATCACTCTCGCTGAAGCTCCCACTCTGTGGCTGTTTCCGAGATGGCTGCTCACCCTCTATGCTGGAGGGGGAGAGCTGCCCACTTTGGCTGTGGTCCTCTCCATTCTCAAGGGGACAGTCCAGATCTCTTTGTAGTTTCACCCCGTTCTTGGCTTTTTTAAAAAGGACAGAAGTCCGCCTGCCCACGCCACTAAACGGGGGGCTGGCAGAAGTGCCCGTAGCCTGAAGGGCCAATCCATTCAGGGCGTTGTCGCTGAGCAAGTGGTGGAAGACGTGGTGGCTCTCCCTCTGCAGCGTCTTCTTATCAAAAAGCTCACCCTCGGACTTCAGCCGTTTATGCAGTCTGTTCAAGGACTTGCTTTCGCTAATGGGTTTGAGAGTTGGAGGGTCCTGCAGAGAGTCCAGCTCCGATAGGGAGGGTGCAGGTCCTGTGGGCTCCAGGGTAGGGGGAAGTGGGGGCTTGGTGTCATCTGCTAAAGAGAAAAAGAATCTGCTTGAACATTTTACAAAGTATTCCCCAAAGTAGGATCACAGCTTTCTGTTTCCTCCTATGATTGCAAGCCAATGGTACATCAGTTAATTAACTACTTTTTGTATAATGTATTTAAGGAGGCATTCCAAGTATGGGAGAACAAGGCAGAGAGAATCCTACCTAAGTCTTCACAAGAAACTATTCTGATTCTCACAAGAGCCAGGAAATACATCATCATTTATCCTATGGCATTATTTAGGATGGAATAAATATGCAAAATTGCTTAATCCCCCAAACATTACATTTAGAAGGATTTACTTCTGAGTAAATATGCTGAAAACACTGAGCTGCATGAAATTCATTTTCCTATCTTTCTTTACTCATTTTTTCAGATTCTAATATTTTTCAAGTAATCTGACCTTCACATGATTCCCTACATATGAGGATCCAGACATTTGAAAGGTCTAGTCTAGAGATTAAAGAAGAATTTTAAATGCAGTCCAAGTCTCTTTAAAGGGATAAAATCCAGTTTCATGCATACTAAAAGCAGTCACTAATGTATTTTTTTTATTTCAAACAAAACAAAACTGTCACTGTTCCTTGCACAGTCACCAAAACATTCAGAACAGTCCTGATGTGACATATTTCTTGTTCTCTGACACGACTGTAGTATGCTTGAAACTCATAACAGAATGAAATCACACTTGCATTCTTCTCCCATTTAAGTTCTCTTTCCATCCAAACATTCAATCTAAGCTAAATTATTCACTCCATGTCCTAATCCATATAGCTTTCAACATGGATGACCAGGGCAGAAAGTCAATACAACAGATGATGAAACATGCACAATGTCATCACACAAAAACAACATACAGAGTTGTGTCAGAGACTAGGACACAAGTAGGTAAGGACAACATTTGTTTGATGAAATCATTGGATTTATGCTGTCATTTTATCATCTTCCTCATGCTATTCACTGACCATTCTCATGGAAGAAGGAATGACTCAAGAATTTCCCAACCAAATTAGAGAGTGCCGACTGAAAAATACCATACCAAGTATTTTATTTCTCCACGAATGAGAATGAGAATAACACTTAAAACACTGCTGGAAGATAGCAACATTCTGTAGTTGCTTCACTAACAGTAATTTAGTCCCCCTTGGGGAACTTATGGCAAGTGTGTAATTTCTGGGGAAAAGTGTGTGGAGAAGACAACTTGAAAGTATCCCTGCAATAGAAATTAGAACGGTGAAAGTCATTTCCAAGGTTTTCATGTGCTGCCTTATCTTTCTGCTGGTCTGCAGAACAGCTGTTTCACATCTTCTGTTCTTATACTTGGAGTGCTGTTTGAATAACAATATAGTTATTATTCCCTTGCAGAGAGCTACAGGAGTCTAAACATCTGATGTGTGACAAAATACTAAAAATCTTCAAGTCTACATTTAGAAGAGTACACATATTTTTTATATTACAGAATTCTAGGAAAAAAATACATTTAGCAATTTATGAACCAAAAACTGGAAGCAAAGACACATGGAATGAACTTATCTTTGAAAAACGAAATCCCTTCTCACTTCCAGACTAGTTTTTAAAAAGAGCAAGGAAAGAAGATGTTTCTCTGTCATTTTCTCTTCGAGCATGTAGTAATACTTACAAATCATTTACAAACCTTGGAAAACACATGCAGTGATTAAAAAAAAACCACGTTATGCTAGTAGCCATGGACAAAATGGAAGTGGAAATGGCAAACGGACATAACATTCTGAGTATCTACGAATAGGACAGCAAAATCTCCCTAATCCTAATCAAGTGGGGTTATTTTTTAATGCTGTTTCTACAAAGCAAGCATGCATTTGCCTCTCATGTCCGTCGTGAAAAATGGTAGGAAAAGAGGTAGAAACTAATTGTGTAAATTTGGATTGGCTACACTCCCGAACTGTCAAAAATGCTGCGCAAAAATGCTGCGACACAAGTGTCACAATGCAGAAGGAAAATAAACTACAGACCAGCAGTATAAGCAGTCCTCATTTCTGAGATACAAGTTAGAGGAATACTGAAACTGCTATATAGAGCCAGGAATAGAGCCAGGAATTATGATTGTAAATCATGTTGGTTGTTAAGCAAGTTATCCTGTGACCATATCTGATTTGATGACTTTTGTGGTAGTCAAGTGAACACAGCAGTCATAACAGCATGTGAATGAAATAAACACTGGTTTCCAATAAAACGTGATAAATCATAGATAAATCTGACTGCGTGGTGCCGCAAACGCCTATAAAATGTGGGCCATTGTTAAGTGCCCAAAATGCAATTATGTGACTGTGGAGGAGGGAAGCAGCCCTAGAAATTTTGAATCTGGGTCCTAACCAGATTCTGTCGCTAAGTAAACAGTCATAAGTCAAGGACTACTTGTAATTGCTTCAGAATGTACACCAATTTATCCTGTTGCAAGTTTACAAAAAAGAGATGGGCAAAAGTTTGTCATGATGCTGTGGCTGGATAGCTGAGGAATTCTGTTCTGAAACCCTGGATGTGAAAAAAATTAGCTTTGATAAATGGAACTTTATTCTGAGGAATACCAAAATGGACAGAGACAGGAAACTGTAATATGAATAAATCAGATCAGCGGTAGACAGCTACAAGGTAACTTTTTGTGAATTAACTGAATATTTTTACTGCAGAAAGAGGACATAGAAAATACAGGTAGTCCTCGACTTATGACCATGCCTAAAATTTATGTTGCTAAGTGAAACATTTGTTAAGTGAGTTTTGCCCCATTTTCCGACCTTTCTGGCAAGAGATGTTAAGTAAATCCCTGCAATTATTAAGTTACTAACATGGTTGTTAAGTGAATCTGGCTTCCCCATTGACTTTGAGTGTCAGGAGATCACAAAAAGGGGGTCATATGACCTCTGGACTCTGCAACCGTCATAAATATGAGCCAGTTGACAAGCATCTGAATTTTGATCACCTGACCATGGGGATGCTGCAACAGTTGTAAGTGTGAAAAGTGACTTTTTCAGTGCCGTTGTAACTTTTAATGGTCACTAAA
>JANHZT010008652.1:164444-178095 GCA_032468215.1 Stegonotus admiraltiensis | reverse complement strand
CCTCGGAAGGATGGAAGGCTGAGTCAACCTTGAGCCTGGTGACATTTGAACTCGCAGTAATTGCAGGCAGCTGGCAGTTAAGTGCTACTTAACAGTGCTTTAGTCTGCTGCACAACCAAGGCTCTTATGTGTGTGGGAGTGAACATGTGATGTGCACACACATCTGAAATCCCAAATTAAATAGCAATAATAGAGTTAACATTTGCAAAGAAACATACTGGGATATTGGTGAAAATCATGGCAGTTGGGAATTATCAATGCTTAAAGATGTAAATACTTCCCGTTTGCAATACTATATGGCTAATGTAAGGCCATTAAGAAGTGACAGATCTGTTTCAAATGTAAAATACTTAGAATGAATCACAAGGAACATAATGTAACTGCTCTTTGCAACTGTTCCTTTATTATATAAATATTTTTCTTTTTTGAAACATGCTTTTTATTTAATTGGAGATATTAGGAGAAAGAAAGAAGATTTTATTCACTTGTAGAAATATTTTAACTTTTTAGACCAAGTTTATGGAACCAGTTACAAAAAGTACAAGAAAGGGAAAAACATAGCCACCACATTTTATCACAAAGAGATTTAATGAGAATCACCTCAACTTGTGCCACTCAAGGTTGTTGTATCACTCTGATGTTCAGAGTCTCTGTTGATTCACTATTATTGTGCTATATGTATATGGCCTTTTTCATCCTGATTTATATTAACTCTTCTTTAGGATCAAAACACCGATGGATATGTATCATTGGAAAGGTCAATCAGCGCTAGACATACAAGCGTCTATAAGGTCATTCCAGTTCTCCTCTTGGAATCTTTTCGAGCAATTGGGCTGAATGACAGTATTTCACTGTAAATATGCCCTTTAAAGATAAGCAAAATTTACATACATGTAAGTGCATTTTTGTTCAAACAATAAAGGCAAGCTGAACACATTCTATTGAATTTCACAAAGAGATGGGTAATTTCTCCTGCTGTATTTAAATGATATTTAAAAACATTATTATAGGTGGCATTATTGTTACTTTTATTAGGTATGGATTTAGTTTGCTAGCTGCTTTTTAAAACCTAATTTAAATGTTATAATTTTATGAACCCACTATATTGAATTGTATATTAGACTTATACTGCTTTGACTGCCACCCTGAAGATAACAGGCAATACATGGCTAAGAAATGCTTCCAATATGTGAACACTTAATAATTAGATGTGGACAAAAAAAATGGACCTGTCATTGTTAAACATCAATTTGTTAGATTTATCAGTTCATCTCTTCAGTATAAGTGAGTCCTGTTCTAGCTTGTCATTCCATATCACATACCCATGAATGTACACACTGCAAAGTGGGCTGTTTCCTGCCTTTATTAAGGCTTCATAGGAAAGGATTATAAATAAACATTTGCTTCTTTAAGTTTTCAACTTATCATTCAAACTAGGCCATTACCTGCTGTCTCTTACTTTTATCTAATAGATTCATTTTTTGCTACATAACCCCAGGCTTAAGCAGTTAGGGTTATTTAATTTTTAACATTATAAAATGTTCTATTATGTGAGGAGTACTCCAAGTGTGGTTTATCCATAAATTGCCAAGAATTTTTCTATCAGTCAGAAAATGGAAGAGTGCCTCATTTCCTTTTTCACTTCCTAGAAAGATATCATCAACCAGTTCTTAACTATATTCTGTCCATCCCATAGTTGTCAACTGGTTCAATAACCATCATGTCCTGTTCTCCACAAAATTCCTAAGTTTAATAAGAGTTGGTTTTTTTAAAGTATTCTGGTGAGATCTGAGCTGTTCATGGCATATAATTTGGTGGTCTTTAGAAAGAAGGTATTCCTTTCGTTACTCATTATTTTTTCTTTTTCTTTCCCCTTTTTAATAATCTTTATTCTTTGGGAGACTTATTTCTCAAGTGCTTCTGCTTGACCCTCAGTTTTAAACCTAAAATGAGAAATGTGTTGGTGGATTAAATGTCCCTCAACATGGTGACAACAAAATGCAGTGTAGTGATGTTTCCATATTATATTCAAGTATGCTGAATGTTTTGTGGTTCTTCTTACCCAAAGAATTATGGAGTAACTAACAGCGGTGAAAAAGAGTGGGGGAGTTACCCACATAATTTTTCTTAATTAATATTTGTGTAAGTCAAGTTGAAGTCTATCTATACTCCTAGTTATGAATTTTATCTACCTCAGAGAGAACCTGTAGTTTAGTTCAGACTATATTCAACATTAATATAGCTGGTTATTATGTGTGCAGGAATTGGGCGACTTCAGGTTCCTAAACTCTGATGAGGACTGCACTAGGGGCAAGGATATATTAAAAATTGTCCAGCTGAACTTACTTCTCCATTCATTTATTGAAAGCTTTGTACTTCCTATGGAATCATCATAGGAGTGCTGGGCTTCTGTCTCTTCCTCAACATCTCTGAATGGATCGAAGTAGGAATGGGCCAAAGCCTGGGTTGCTGTGAGTCGTTTCTCTACATCAAGCTGCAACATTTTGTCGAGCAAGTCCACAGCTACAAGGAAAGATATAAATATTGTAAAAATTAAAGAAAGCTGTAATTGTTTATTGTACGAAGGATAAATCTAAAAGCTTAAGATGAATGAGCTTAAGGTGAACTAAATTGGCTATATTTGTTTCATCCAGTTTTCACATTTCAGTAAACAAATATAAGTTGTTCACTACTGTAGTTGAAACGTACTGTAGAAGGAACTTGAAACAATATCCTTGAAAAATCTCAGTACGAGATGAGCCCAAATATAGGTCAAGTCACTTGACCTATATATGATAAAGCTTACAACATAGTTAAATTAGATAGAAGGATTCAGCTTGATTGATTGTAAAGTGGCCTGTAACTTCAACGAAGTCCAACTTTTAAAACATCTTTGTTGAAGTTCCAGGTCACTTTGTAATACATCAAGCCGAATCCTTCTATCTAATTTAACTACATTGTAAGCTTTATCATTTGGAATTTGAGGCAGGGTGAAACCCAAGTAATTTGATGTATATTTGTAAATTTTACCATTACATTACAGGTCAGTTCTCACCATGGAGCCACTGAAGAATTTCTTCTTACTACAAGTAGAAGTTTTGGAAAAGTGCTCTTATCCAGACCATAGTGGGGTGGCAAGAGTAAAATTTAGTAATGTGTAGGAAATGGAAAATACTTCTTATTTGAAAGTCAAAATAAAATTCAAGTGAATTTTGAAATGAAATGAAACAGTGAAAATGGGACCACCTAACATTCCCTTCAAAATCACAAAACTGCCTCACTTATTTTAGCCATGGCATGAGGGGGAATTCACTGGAGAAAGCAATTATGACTGGAAGACTTCCCTGTAAAAGGAAACAAGGCTGCCAAAGAACATGATGACTGGACAATATCAAAGCTGACACCAGTCAGAGCTTAAAACAGCTCAGAGAAGTAGTGCAGGATCAGAAGATGCAGAGAGACCTGGCCCATAGAATCACCAAGAGACAGACATGACTGAATGGATAACATCATCATCATTATCATCACAAACCTAAGAGAAAATTACAGTGCAGTGCAGTGCATACTGACTGCTACTACCCAATTGGCAGAAAAAATGATCAAGGTATAGTTTAAAAAAAAAACCCCAAATCCCCCCACTTGAAACAAGAATATAGCCCTACTCTTATCCACTGAGCAGAAAGTTACAGTTGCTTACAATATGTTAGCAAAATCTACACTTTGTTTCAGCAGGGAAGTTTCTTTAAATAAATCTTGAGGTACTGAGCTAATCTCTGGTATTCCTTTCAATTAATATTTTTTTCCAATCTGAAGACGTAAGGCCACCAAGTATACATATTCTATTTCCATAAATCACTATCAGGTTTCCTTAATGTTTTCAAAATGTGCCTGCCAAACTTCAACAATCCACAACAACATTATTTTATTCATTGTTAAATTTATTATTAGATTTATCTGCTGCCCATCTCACAGTTTGAGATGACTCTATGCATGTAGCAATCTGATAAAATTATGCTAGTATTCTTAATGTTTACCTAATATCAGTATTGTTAACAAAACTGGTGTGAGAGGTATGCAATACATATGCAGTTACATTTGGCTTGCCTGCTTGCAAAATTAAGCACAGTATGCATGAACCTTAACTGGGATCCATTCACTTGTAAATGCTAATTTCCTTTAACAGTTTTATTTTAAAGAAAAAAAATCAGATTGGGCAATCATCTGGCTCAGATCAATCTTTTGTCTGCTCATGTGCTTGACTGCTTCTCATCACTCCCTCCCATATCATCAGGTCCAGTCTATGCAAATTGTAGCAGTGACATGGTTGGTTCCTGCTGTCATACTGGCTTGACCAGAAAACATGTGGGTAAGAAAAGGCAACCCCCCTGTCACAAGGCATAGAGCAGCCCAGCTGGAGAGCTAGCAGAACTCGGAACACTCCACCAAATGACACTATTTGAAATGGTAAAATTTTACTCTGGGATCGGATCCAAACTCTTGCAACTCATGTTTTGTTTTGAATACCATAAATGCCACTTGTGGCTGCTAAGCTAGAGAAGACTGGCATGTAATAAAACATTTACTTTAGGGTATTTCCCATTATACTCAAGGGGATTTATTTTCACAACAACATCCAGAGGGTAATACATTATTCATGCTTAATTACATTTTGAAGATTTTGTTGTTATCAAAGTCGCACAGAATATGCTGGCTCGGCTAGAATCATAAAAGAGATTGTTTTGACATGTTCATCTGTCATCCGAATAAAAGTTAAATAATACATTTCAGTTGTATAATCTTTCTTTATTAGTTTTGTCGTAAATTTAAAACTTATAAAAGAACTTACCCATAGGACTGGCTTTGGGTAAAAGCAAAGATAAATCCATTTTGGGAATTTTAGGAAGTGTCTGTATGTAGTTTTTAGCCTAAAAAAATAACATTTTCATAAAGCCATATAAATGTCACCTTGAAAAGTTACATCATAATCAACTCTTTATAGATTGATTAGAAGCCCACATATTGGCCATACACCTCTTTTATACAAAGTAAAAGGTCCACATTAGCTTCCTTTGAGCTGTGTTGTACATAAGACAAAGTAATAATTTTACTGTAGTAAGAATAATAATATGACTTCATGGCTCCTAATAGTTGCATCTCTCTTTATATCAAGATGGAAGCTTGTAATCTAATGTATAACATGCGGCCTAATTTCATATAATGAGAGAGTACAGAAGGCAGACAACTGGGAGAGAGACTATTCAGCTGTCTAAAAAGAGCAGCCTCTTGCCCCTGCTAGTTAACAAGGTAAGGAGGGCAATACAGAAAACGAAAGAAAGGGCATCTTTGAGGAAGAGAAAGAAAGGGCATCTTTCATCCATATCTGGCTTTGGTGCTGCTCATCTTAAGAGCAATGATTGGCACTTCAAAAAATACCTTTATGGTGCAGATGACAGTTTCTGCCTGTTTGTTCTGACTTCTTCAAGTAAATAACGTGCAATACTAAACAAAAGTCAAACCAAAGTAGGATTTGCAGCTAAATAAACATGCATAATACTCCATTTTCAATTTATGGAAATGAAATATTTCAGTTTACGGATCTCTGAATATCTACATTCATTTGCCATTTTCGTAAGAATTTCTCTGTCTATAAAGATACTTTTTCATGCTATGTTTATAGCTAGCACATTCCAGCTTATTTTGGCCTTTGTTCAACAGTTTTGTCATTCCTTTTTTCAATTTTTATAATGCAATATCCTTTCCATGACAGGAAAACCTTCCTATACTGGCAGGGAAGCCGTCTTTCATCAGGCTGTGTACAGAACAGAGGCCATTTTTCCCTCCCAGTTCTGCTTTAGAGAAGTTATTATCCAGCTGTTACAACCCCAGTATTTCATTTAATTTCAGAGTTAGTGTTCAATGGTTTTTGTCAGGAGCTGAATGCACCCAACAATCCTCAACAGCGATGCAGGAATAAGCAATTACTAATGAATATTAATAATACATGTTATAAAACACAAAAGTTTTAAAAGGTTATTGAAACAAAATGCTGGTATAATATCATTGTTTTCTTGTCAGAGAAGCTTACAAGGGTGGTCGTTTGAAGTACTAGATTAAATCTAGGAAGATACCCATCACATCAGTTTTCTCTATTTTATCTGACAGGGTTTTGGAGAAGATTAATGAGGCTATGAGAAAGCACATTACTTTGAGTTAATTGGAGGAGTGGTGGGATGCATATGTACAATTACAGTTGACATAATTTATAAAAGTTGGGCAGAAAGTTAAACTTTCTAAAACAATAAGAACATATGGGTTTACCGCTTTGTCTTCCAGTTTTTGCACAAACTCTTCTCCAGGGCTTCCTGTCACTTTCAGGATCTGGGTGAGCTGATCAAGATCTGGCAGGCTGAATCAAGTATTATCAACAGAGGCCAGACATTGAATTTGACAAAAAAACCCAACCCTTCATAAATGGCTCCATTTACCATATATTTATCCAACTGTTTCTATAAAAGGGCAAGATATATAGCTTGCTTCCATACCTCGTTGTTGGCATCACTAGGCTGAGAGATACTGAATCTTTCCTGTTAGATCATTGATAGTTAGGGAGAATAAAACCTTCAACCCCCAATCATTTGTGTTAAAGTATAGGTAGTCGTCATTTACAACAGTTCATTTAGTGACTGTTCAAAGTTACAACAGCACTGAAAAAAGTTACTTATGACCATTTTTCACAGTTACGGCCGTTGCTGTATCCTCATGGTCATGGGATCAAAATTCAGATGCATCATATTTATGATGACTGCAGTGTCCCGGGATCATGTGGTCTCCTTTTGCAACCTTCTGACAAGCAAAGTCAATGAGTAAACCAGATTCACTTAACAACCATGTTACTCACTTAACAATTGCAATGATTCACTTAACAACTGTGGCAGGAAAGGTCGTAAAATGGGGCAAAACTCACTCAACAAATGTCTCACTTAGCCACATAAATTTTGGCCTCAATTGTGGTCATAAGTTGAGGACTACCTATAATAGGAACAACTTCAGAATATCAATTTATATCAGAAATGTCGAACAGCATAATCTATGATCTCCTGCCTAAACATTTAAATGCCGCTTCATCAACAGAGATAAGTGTGCAGTGTGCATGTCAGTTTTCAGACTGCTGAAGAGATTGACAAAAGATCCAAGCAAAGAGCAGATGTAGGCTGCCTCACCTGAACAGAAACAGCAGGTCTCTTCCCCCTTCCTAGCCCCCTCCACCATAGGCACCATCAAAGGTTTACTGACTATTCATAGATGCCTTGTTTGAAAGAACAGCAGTTGCTAGAACTCTTGTGTATATAGTAATCTTAGCCTTCCTTCTAGTGAATCTTGGAACTCTGCGGAGAAGGAAGCAGAGAGAGGGGATGTTGGAAGTTGTGGCTATACTTATAGAAGAATTTATAAATGAAAAGGTGGTTGAATTGTGTCATTTCACAGAAAAAAACTTGTTTGGTATAAGGAGCTGCAGATAGAGCTGTGAAGAAATTGAGATGTGATGGGTGAAATGTGATTTGGAGCACATGTGGACATACATGAGAGCGTGCATGTCAGGAGCACCTTCAGATAAGCATGACTTTTCTCAGGATCATGCATCAGCTGCTGAGGGCAACTCCATAAAACCTAGGAATAGAGTCAACAGTTTTAAGCTGTTGCTGACAAATACAACATGTGCCCCCATACTTGTTCTTAATCCCATTCCCCCCTCCCCCCAAACCCTAATCTCTACCCAACTTGAACAGACAGGAGTGATGTTGGTGCTCAATGCTTCCTGAAGTAATGTTTGCTTTTGAAAGTGAAGCCTTGCACAATCTATTATACCTTGTCTTGAACACAGCTAAAGATCCACCCGTGATGAACATCAAGCATCAAAGGGAGAGAGAAACATTAAATAACCTTGTTTGACACAACTTTGCTATTAATTAAAATCCCATGCAATATGTGAAAATAGATTTTTAGATTAAACAGTGCTCACAGTACTTATTTTTTGCAAGTATAAGTATTTTGAATTTTCATACTAGATTTCTTCCTACTGATAACCCTCTATGTTATCTATATTTTCAGTTCAAACTGTGAGAGCATCAGTTTCAGACAGGGGCACACAGAAGGATACAGTCTTTACCCTTAAACAGAGTTTTCCCAGTCAACATTTCTGCCATGATACAACCAACAGACCAGATGTCCACTGTTTGAAAGAGAGAAATATACAAGAAAGGATTTAATGCTAAGGTTAAAATAGCAGCACTGGAAACTAAAATACACATTTTACGCATGCTTGTAACAGATTTGCTTGTTTACAAGTTACATTACTGTACCTTTAGCTATCAGAGCTGGGCTGCAAAAATCCAGACAAGTTGCAGCCAACAGAAAAGTCTAACTCTTTGCTTCCATCTTGTGGTCATCCAGATTTTTTCAACATAAAACTGATAGTCCATCTTGTAATATTATCTTTTATTATTCTTATTTTATGGTTTTGAAATCCTCTTTAAATGCTATAAGGCAATGAGCTATTTTGCACAAAGGAAGTTTTCCCCCAACTTGCTGCACACACACACACACAGGGCTATGTCTAACATAATTCCTAGCCAGCAACTCTCTGATCATGCTTGTAGAGGATTGGGGTGTTGAAGAGCAATCCATTTTGCGGACACTATAATGGGCAAGTGTGTATTCAGATTTTTTCTATCCTAATTTGGTTACACAAAATATGTGGCTGGCAGTGATGTTTTTTTCAGATATTTTAGCTTCATTTTATTCAAAGGTGCTATTACAGGAGAAATGCATTAGACTAGGGCTGTCAAACTTGTGGCCCGCAGGCCGGATGCATCACGTGTTGGCCATGCCTACGCACAGTTTAGTCCCAGTACGTCAAGTGATGCTGCCGTGATGATGTGTGTTTGACACCCCTGCATCAGACTAACAAAACAACCTTTTCACAGTAGTAATAGTTTTGTCAACAGCTGCATCTGAAGCACGTGTGTCCACATATCACAATGCAATTGAGTTAGAAATTACTCATGCTGATCAGTTAACCAGGAGACACAGAACAAGATTCTGTTCTATTCCATGTAAAATCATTGGACTGAATTAATCTGAGTTTGAGAAATTAATAGCGGTGAAAATAAAATTATGTAACACAGTCCATGGTAGCTGTCTGCATTTTTTGGAAGGTGTTTAGATGAAATCTTTTGTGCATCTATCTGGGTATAGGCATCACTGAAAGGAATACAACTTCTCAGTAAGCAAAGTAGGAGAAGCCATAGTACTTTAATTAATGTTTGCTTGAAGAAAAGCAGACTGCATATTTTGGGCATTTCATTTGCAAAGCTATATACTATGTTTTACAAACTAATTATTGGGCTTGTGCAGTTTGAAAGCCACAGTTTAACAAAATCTGAATCAGGTCATGCTGTGAGGGTTTGTATTGTACTTATTGAAAAAAGGGGGAAATTAAATACCTTAAACATCACATAGAAACTCCAGAGTTAGCTATTAATCCACAATTTACTAAGATTTTCCCAACACCCCCCACCCTCCCCAAAACAAAGAATTTAACCCACCAGTCTGGTTGTAATGCATCCAGTTCAGAATCACTTCAGGTGCTCTGTACCAACGAGTTACAACATAGCCTGTCATCTCTGTGTCTGTATGTCTTGCTAAACCAAAATCCAAGATCTAAAAACATGAAAAATTGTTTTGTGCAATGAGAAATGTACAGAACAGTGTTTCCATGTATCCAAAGCAATAGCAAAATAATAACTTTTTTTTGTTTTTTTCAGAAGGCTCCACAAAGTTTCTTAAGTGCTTCCTAGAAGCAATAGATTGCTATTACAAGGCCATCACTTCTTTTTAACACAGTGGTGACTAAAAGCACGTTAGCTGTAATGATGCCAGCTGAGGGCCTTTCCCCATTGTTGAGCCAAAGGGCAATCCACCCATCTTTGAGTCAGCAGGAAACTACACTGGCTTGAAATGTGCTGCCTAATTACAATGCCTAGGCTGCCTCTGTTGCCATCTGTTCTAAGTCACCATCAACTTGTGTCGTCTTGATGTTGTGGGTACAGCATGTGATAAGCCAATAATTAGTTGATCCCTCTGGCTGTGCTGACCTCCCTCTTCAGCATGTCACCAGTCACAGCACTGCAGCAGGACAATGTCTGTCATCTCTCCTACCTGTGCCCTATCCTCTGGCATCTCATTCTGTCATAATCCAGGTGGAATATTAAAAAAAAAAGGCTGGAATCAAGAAGAACTCTGAGTCAAAAAATAGCACTTATTCAGGGCTGCCCTCTTCTTCCTTCTTTAGATATATCACAAATGCCAGTTTTCAGTGTTCTGTTATGAGAGGCAATCCTGATCCTATCATTCCATGCTAATTTTGCCTTGGGTCAAAGTAAAGGCATAGAATTAAAGAAGTTTCAGTACTGCGCAGTGCTATTGTGCAATTCTAATAAGCCAATGACACTACACTAAGATGTTCAGCTGCTAGAGCAGAACTGGTGCAGAAAAGAGTGACAGGAAGGGGGAGGATGTGTCTTTATCACCTGAAATGGTCAATCATAATTCTCTGAACACACCTTTGATCTCTGTCATACAGTGGTGGAAAAGCATAACAAATTTTGCCCATCTTAAGACTGTCATTGGATGCTGTTGGTATAAGGGGAAAACACTGCTTTAGCTGAGGATAATTTAAACCAGCCTCAGTCATGGTCTGGGGACAAGAAGAAAACAACCTAATGGGAACAGAGAAGCAAGAGCAGCATTGCCAGGGCATGTTTATAGCATGACTAAGTACAGGTGGGAAGGGCCTGAGGGAAACCAGATCTCTTTCATTTTTTGAGTGTTATAATCTTGTTTAACCAAGACTCAATACTTTGCCAAAACTCATGTTCTAAAGATTTGCCAAGCCTAGCTATAAATCAAGGGCAGAAAATATAACAATAACATTTAGATTTATATACCATGCCATAGTCTTTACAGCGCTCTTTGTGTGGTTTACAATGCCGGCTTATTGCTCCCAACAATCTGGGTTCTCATTTTACTGACCTCAGAAGGCAGAGTCAACCTTGAGCCTCATCAGGATTGAACTACAGACTGTGGACAGAGTTAGCCTGCAATACTGAATTTTAACCTCTACACCAACAGGATTCTTTCCTATATGCTCCATTCTACTATAGAAAGAGTACTGACAAATCATTCAAGATGCCATTACCGTGCAAGTCTAAAACTGAGAGTGGGATGTAAACTGCATTAATATTACCGTGCATTTGAATTCTGAGCCTCTGCAGTATAGGTTTAAAACAGAGAACATCATTAAACTCTAATTATATGTACTGTTACATAATATAAGGATTCTTCTAGGTGAAGGCTGTTTGCGAACATACTTTTTTTCCTAATTAATAAAAAATAGAATTTTTTTGAAGGAAAGATAGTTGGAGGAAATAATAGGAAATATGGGAAATTTAGATGATGTCATCTAAAATTCCATTTCAAACAATGCAATTGCTTAATAAAATGAAATAAATGTGTTACCACCCAGGTGCACTTTAAATTGGCTGATTTCAATTAATCTATCTTTAGATATCCCATCAAAATAAGTAGGTGTTGTTTCCAAATAATGCGTTGCAGAGGAAGGTGTACTGAAGATTCAGAACAACATGGTCAAACCAACAATGCAGTCTACTTTTTCATTAAACAAAAACAAAAATCCTACCTTTAATTCACAGTCTTCATTCACTGCTAAATTGCCTGGCTTTAGATCCTGCAGTATACAAAATTAGAAAACTCCATTGTCACTATCACAATTCGATCCTAGAGTAGATAATTACATAATAAGCACATTCTTTCCTCCCATCCCAGAGCCACGCATCGGATTTGCTCCCTAAAAAGCACTTAACATGATCCAGGCTGTCCGCTGTCCATTTGGTCCTCAGCATTGAAAAAGCAGTTTCCCTGGCTAAAAAATTGAATGTGACCAGCCACAATATTCAAATGAAAAATCTGCTACTGATTAGTATATAGAATGTCTACCAGGGAGGTGTTGTAAGGTTTAGTCATTCTATTCCATTAATCTTTTTTATACTTTTTGATTCAAATGATTGTTAATCTATTGACTTCATGACTACTGGCTGCCACCAAAGAGTTTGTTTTTCTTAATTGCATGTTAATGGTCACTTGGATTTGTACAGCCTTTATGCACCTGCTCCCCACATAAATATTACTGAAGCCAAAGATGTTAGTGTGTATGAGACATATGTTCAATTATAGTGTCTCTTACATACATCCACATCACTTCTCTCAAAATGTTTGTGACCTGTCGATCTGTTGGCTAGTCATCCTTTCAAGCCATCTGCCATGTTTGGGTCTCTATGCTGCCATCTCATTGTTAACTGGATCTGTACATGCAAACATCACTGTATGTGGAAGCCATACCTCTTCTAGGTTACATCCTGGGATGGGGTGAACTTTTCAAAGAACATTCTGTGAGAAAGAGAGGCAGGGCTTCCCCAAAAGCAAGCTGTCCATTGGGAAGGGGAATGTAGGCTGCAAAGGTGCAAGAGCCAGGTCTATTCAGTTAACCTTTCAGTTAGGTGCATTAAGCCAGAGATAGGCTTAGTCAATTTGAGGTCTTTACACAGTTTAGATTGACCGAGTTTGGTTAAAACAGCACAGAAAGTATATGTGCAACCCACATGAAGCAGATGAAAAGAAGGATCCCACAGCAGAACTGCCAGCC
The DNA here is from genome assembly GCA_032468215.1 of Stegonotus admiraltiensis. NCBI lineage: Eukaryota > Metazoa > Chordata > Lepidosauria > Squamata > Colubridae > Stegonotus > Stegonotus admiraltiensis. The sequence goes on along the minus strand of JANHZT010008652.1, from coordinate 165,314 downwards.
CAAAGGTACTGGAGCAGGGAAGGAAGGTAATACATGACGTCTGCCTGCCGAAGCAATGGGCTGACTATGAGATGGAGGCTGTGTTGTGAGGAAATGTCCTTGGGGAAGCAGTAATGGGGTATGCTTGTGCTACAGTAAGGAACTGTGTGGATGAGCTCTTAAACTGTAATCCAGTTCCCACTAATTTAATAATTTTCTTTTAAGCTCAAAAATTGGGTACAATTTATATTGCACTCTTCTTGCTGGTTGACAGAGAGTTTTTAACTCACTTAACAGCTATAGCAATATTTTGGAGGGAAATACACCAAGCAGGAATCTTCCTGCTTTGCCTGCGAACGCTCCACTGCCATAGATGTTCTATCAATAGAGCTGCGGGTGTCACAAAACAGCAGTGGATTTGCCAGATCCAAATTTCCTTTTTCTTCTTAACAATTTTCTCCCAAACACCCGATGCCACATTGGCAAATTGCCTTCCATTTCACTCAACAGGAGGGGGGCAGGGAAAAAAACCTGTTTTTCTATCTCTCCCTGTTGTTCTGCTGCTGCAGAAGGACAGGACAGAGAGGATAGTAGTCATTCTATAAAGGCCTTTCATTTCCCAATTCCTCTGTTGTAATTATTAAGAGCTAAATTCCTCTCCTTCTCCACAATTAATGAGAATATTCCGGTAAATATTCTCTGAGACTCCAAGTATTGCGCATCTGCAATTGCATGGTATGTACTAATAGGACAGTGTGAAACATTTCTGCTCCATGTGTTCAACCAGGTAAATATTCTTCCTCTTTGAAAGGTACCTACTGTGTTTCCCCGAAAATAAGACCCTGTCTTATATTTTTTTGAACCCTGAAATAAGCGCTTGGCCTTATTGCC
>JANHZT010008652.1:137975-152865 GCA_032468215.1 Stegonotus admiraltiensis | reverse complement strand
AAAATAAAAAATTGGGGTGGAAGAATGAAGGAAAATGGGCTAAGAAGTAACTATCACTATCAGGATGTTAGGAACCCATCAGCAGAGTGTGAAGAAGACTTGTTTTTACACTCTGGGGCTGCCTGGAAGTATTTGATTTATTCATAGCATATTGTAGATAATTACATTTTGTCAAGTATAATTTATTCAACCAATTATGTGGCTCTTAAATCTTTCAGCAAAAACTGAAATATGATTATCAGTAGGCAGACCAGGGCATTCAGCTATGTTAACATCATGACAAGTTATCCTTGTTATTGAAAATGAGTATTATAAACTTATCCCTCTTTTCATCCGACGGACAGAATGTTTATCACATCTAATTTTAGCCTCAGATGTACTGGGGCTACAATTTGTAGAATTCCAAAGCATCTAACATACCCTCAAACTCAATCAGGTTGAAAAAGGAAATATTAGAACTTGTCTGGCTGGTTGTCTTCCATCTTTGCGAGTACGGTTAACTGATGGTCCAAACTTAGTACAGCACCAATTTATAACTTTTGAGTCAATATAGCAACTTGAATGAATGAGATCTGTCTATCAGATGCAGGGATGAATCGGTCATTTCAGAGAAGCTGTTACTGCAAGCTGTTACTCTTCTGGCCATGCATATTTTGCTATTTATTTGAATTTTTGTCTCAGGTGAAGATAGAAATTATGCCTTTTCTTTCTTTTCCCCCTTTACTTTCCCTCACTTTTCTCTTTCCAATTTAGTTGTTATTTGTGTAAAACACAGAGAACTCTTTTGGGTACAAGCAAACATACACAGCGAAGTAGCTACTCACATTTTCATGCTGCATGTGCTTTAGCAGTGTGAGTTCCCGATAGGCTCGTTTGGCAAAAATCTCAGACTGGAATGGACGACAGAGCTTCTTGATAGCTACTTTGTCTCCTGTTTTCTTATCAATTGCAGAACTATGGCAAAACAAAGAAAAATATTCAGAAGGAAATTACATGGAAGCATTATGCTGATCCGTGAAATCCTAACCATATTTATAGGTAAGAGAGTTTTAATTCAGTGAAGTTTATGGTCTAGGAAGCATAACTAGGACTGCAGCTTTAGCTGTACTGCTGCAGTATTTGGATGAAAATTCAATGAATTTCTGCATATATCAATATGCATAAAGACACTGCCATATAAACTTAAGGCTTTGTTCTTAACACATTGTGGTAAATGTGTTTGCCACTGCATTTTTACATGATGAAGAACCAAAGACTGCAGTTGCTTCCTGATTTATTTAACCATTCTGTTCTGGAAAACTGCATAATCTAGTTTTTGTGTAGATCTGGAATTCATCTACAAGCTCTATTAATTTGCATTACACATGAAAAATGCACTTTTATGCATTTTAGATATGGCTTATAGAAATATTTGTATAAAGTTGAGTCGACATAAATTGGATTATGTGTTACCTGGGCTGCATATCTACATAGGCACTTTTATTTCTGAATGCATACATCTATAAAAACTTATTTATACATATATGTTATAACCTAAAGGTATGAGGCTCTCTACTAGTCCTTATCAACTGATGCCTTCTAGAAATTTTGAAACTACTATAATTCTCTGCCAGCATTAGTGTATTGCAATCTGGAGAATATTAGGTTTGTGAACCACAGCCTTCCCAAATAATGGGACACAAATTCAATACCGAAAATTGTAACTTTAAAAAACTCTTCCATCTCTCAGGGAACTTTGTAACATCACCAATCAAAAAGTTCAAGGGGAGATTTTAAACTGTTGAACTATAATTTCTTAGCACCTGGTATTAATATTCACTTAAAACTTAATAAATATATAACTGTATAACTGGGAAGAAGAAAAGGAAGAGGATGAAAGTGGGATATGGACAGCAGTATTGGAAGTTAGTTTCTAGATTAGAGATCCTGGCTTACATAGAATAGTGTGAGAATTCTTGAAGTAAAACTGAGTTTTGATTGTGCTTATTTATTTATTTATTTATTTATTTATTTATTATTCATATTTCTATGCTTGTGACATTCTGGCCAAAATGTGCCTGAGTTGACTCAATATCCTTACCATTAGAAAGAAGTGTCAATGAAAGTGAATGAGGTAGGAATGAGTTACTGAAGAAGAGATCGTAAAGCAAGAGATAGGGGTAGGGTTAAGAATGAATAGCTGATGAATTAACATAAATTGAGTACAAAATGATCTGTTCAAATCATGTACTCTCAGACAGTTTGTCAAATGAGGAATGAATGCATATGGAAAAATAATTCTAAATCAAGGAAGAGTATGTGAGCAGAGAGAATGTTGTCATTAGATGAAGTTGATGAGATCCTGTGGGGAAAAAAAGAGAGATGAGAACCTTAGAAAACAAAAGACGATGTATGGACTTATGTATGGATGTGATGGAAAAAAGAATTTAAAGGCAGTTCAAAGACAGAAAGATGTGGACAGCTTTAGTGTATTATGATGACCTCAATTACTTTTAGATTTCCTTCTCTTTTAATTTCTTGCCTTTATTATTATTTTTTAACTCACTGGTTCTCACTCTTTGTCTGAATTTTCTTACCTATAATGTTTATAACATTTCTTACCTAAAAGATAAGAAATGATGTACCTTTGGAAGACAGGACTTGGGTTGGTTTTAATAGTTAAATAAAAATGATTGCTATTTATTATTATTAAATTATAAATGTAATTATTTCATTTAAAAGTCACCTGCAATCTGGATTTATTTCTGTTTTAATTAATATTCTTTATCTTTATTGCTATTATTGTTGATAGATTTTTGACACTATTCACTGGAAAGGGAATGTATATTTTACATGCCATAAACTTTTTTTTTAACGCAATGAATGAAGCACCCATTTCATTTTTCAGAAGAAGCAGGATAAAAATCCATGCATCAGTTTTGTATTTCCTGTAATACAGTATTTGCTGACCAATATTAAAGAAGCTAGCCACTCAATGAACCTGTCATGTTTCATTCATTGCTTCTCATGCAAGATTGGATCTATGTGAGACAGACAGACAGCCCTGAGAGAAAGCTACAGGGTCTTTCCCCAAAGGAATTCCCTCCAACATTATTATATTTGAAGTTAATGTTTGGCAGTGTTACCTGGCATTTGTTCATTTGATTCTGAGGAAGAGATATATATCCAGGAATTTGAACTCAGTTAAAGATCCAAAATAAATGATTGCCCTTTTTATTCTCTTCATCGTAAACACGAAGGAATGGCTATAAACAAACTATTTAAATGCCTTAAATCTGTCTAGGATCCGCCTGTAGCTACAAAATATTACATCTGACATTAGTCAGAATAAGTCAATACACAATTAACATTTCAAATTAGGCTGTCATGTGAAAATATCTGCAAAAATCATGGATGTAAATTTTAACTTTAGATACATCTCGTTCAGAAGCCAGCATAATATAAAGAAACAAAATCACCCCACCTCACAAATACATTCTATGTGACAAAAGCATTGACTCATTGGCTCTGGCTGTTACAGCATGTCTGCTCCAGGAATTTCAGCCCAAGAACCTGTGTGCTGTAAAAGTCATTGCACTTTAACCAAAGCACAGAGGGTAGTTTAGAAATAATAGTTTAATGTAAACAAGATTTGTCTGATAACATTAGCAACTGGGACTGTTGGACTCTTGTGTTGGGAAGTACAAAAGGAAAGAGTCCCTTCCTCCATATCATCTTCTTATTTCATCTCAACACTTGTCCCAGGCCCTATAACACTTTGACCAGCCTGGAGGAGAATTGTGGGAGTTACCCCAACATATTCCCAGCTCAAAAAGTGTTTTGCATACAACAGCATAGCATAATGATACTGCAAATCTTTTGCAGATCACTATCATTTTTCTCTCACTGTAAATATTTTGTGAAAACAAGACATCATTCCATGCATTGCTATAGTCACTTTCTATATGTTAAATATATACCGGTAATCCAAGTCCAACTAACTTGAAAAAGTGTAGCATGGAAACTGGAAGGTTTAAGCAGATCTCCTTTACTAAGAAAAAAGGAAACTATGTGTATTTGATCAGTGTGAACTGTTAGTGTTCCTACAGCGTTTTCATAGTAGAGTATTGGAAATAATTTAGCTATGTGGTTTCTAGGATCAAAAATGACTTGATGGCACATAACCGTTAATTGAAAATAAAATGGTGCTAGAAGATGCGCCTTATTAATTTGTCATGCCAGCAATATCTGAATTGTTTTCCTTCCAACTGCAAACAAACAGCACAGCATAGTATTTGTGCTTCACCCTGTTTAAAGATCAAGATACCAAATAATTGTAAAATAAGGGGCTTTGCAGAAAAAGAACTATTGGAAACTCAGGTTTCCATAGGCAGATAACTTTCAATATCTGATCAACTGACGCTTAGAATGACGTTGAAAACTGTGGCCGGAAGGAAACCAAATCTCTTTTCCAGAATGCAAATGTATATTCACCAGAGTTAAATAAAGTGATTCCCTGTGATTCCTCCTCAAAATCTAGGATTCCAGGAGCCTGTATATCCATCCCCACTTCCCGCTTTACCAAAGTCCTGAGATCCAGAAAGTCACTCACCAGACAGAGCCATAAGCCCCAGATCCTACAGGGATGATAGCAGTATATTGTCTAGGAAGTTCCCAAATTGTCTTGTTTACTTCTTGCCTGAAGAAGCCTTTTCGCCTGGTAAAGCTCATCTCCTCTGTGCCTGGAGTAGAACTCTCCAGTACACCAAGTTCCAAAGAAACTCAGGGCCAATCCAGATTTTACCACACGCAGGCAGGCAGACAACTTCTCTTAGGAAAGTCAACTGTAGATTTCCTTCTCAACAGTGTTGTGAACAATGAGTGTATACGAGGAGACTTATAGCCCGCCTCCTTCTGCCCACACATCAGCTCAGGAGGAAGGAGTCAGGTTTCAAATTAGTCACTCCCCTTGCAGGTACTTTCAAAGGACTCACCTTTTCTATGTGAAAGGTAGCCTTTATAGTAATAGAAATAGCAGCCATGCCTGCCTAATACAGATTTACTGCTATTACCAATACTTTTTTGAAGTCTTAATAAACTTGCAGTGTAAATGAGTAAAGACATACTGTAACTTACTTTTATTCCTTGGATTTTTTTTAATTCCTTTAATAATTTTATTAAACTTATCAAAGTATAAAATACAATTAATGCAATGACAGATAATACTTGTTGATGAGAGAATGTTGGAAGCTTAAAGGCAAAAGTTAGTTTTCTGTAGCAAAAATTCCGATATATGAAATTTATAAGTCTATTTGGGATACAGTTGATTGAATAGGCAATAGACAATACTTCTAGTTTAATAGAAATGTGTTCTTTTGTAAGAGGTGGACAGCCACGATCTAAAGGGCAAGAGCTAATCAGCTGACAGGGTATTACTTTCCTGCCTGTCATCCATTGCTGGCAGTTGTTTTGAGTTGCCAGTCATGTACGTTTCCTTGATCACATAATCACATGCCGATTGCGAGAGCTTGCAATTAGGTGGATAAATTAATGCAGCCTCTCATTATGAGAGGTTTGGTCATACTGAAAAATGTGTGTCTGCAGTTAATGGGTTCCTGCAGAGAATGACAATCACAGACAATTTTGTCATGCTCATGGACTGTACCATCCTTGTTCTTAAACAGAGGACATCTAGTGCTTTATAAAAGGCACACCTTATACTAACATTAGCATGTGTGTAGACCAGGTTTTTAGAAGACTGTCATGAGTGGGTTTTTTTTATACTCATGTAATATCTGAATATCTGAGTTGTATCCCAAAGGCCAAATAAACTAAATTTATTTTTTATTCTTGGGCTGTATTTTGGAGAATTTCTGCTTTGCAATTGAGTGAAAAAGTCTTTTCTTAAAGGTCTACTTTATATGCAACAAGTGCCTTTAAAGCTAATTTTAAATATAAATGAAATGTTTTATATCACCAGGTGGCAGCACCTGTAAAATCAATTTGCTCAAGTGGAGGCTCTTCAGGCTGTGTGAATGTTGAAGCCGGCCCATCTGCTGGTATGTCAGCTACTACCAGAAACATGTATTAACAATGACTTATTTTTGGCCAACAAAAAAGGTGGCAGCTTCATTCTGGCAATTTAAAAGTTAGATCTAGACACGGAAGAAGCAGCAGCGCCTGCTTGCCCTTGCTTGAATTCCAAAGCTAAAATCACACCTAGTTAATTCTTGGAGGAACGCAGCCAGGAAATTCCAGTGTTGTAAACTTAACAGGGAAGTCGGGTAAAAACACCTAATGGAAAACAAGAGCATACCTTTTCCACACAGTTGCCAGCAAAACTGCAAGGATATCTCCAAATATCACAGGTGGCAGTGCTACTGTTGGGTTTTGTGATGAAAAACTGGTTACAAATACCACTTACGTTCATTATGGTATTTTTTTTAAGCTTCATAAAATATTCTGAAATTTGTTATAATGATATGTGCTTTTCAAATAGTGATTTTACTGGTTAAAGAAGTCTTAAGTCAGCAATTTTCTGAGATTCAGAAGCTGGAAGGGAATTGCATATAGGAGATATCTTGAACAAACAGGGCGCCAGAACTTATTTCCAAATTGTCTGGGTTGAGTGCAACTGTGATCTTTCAGGACTTGGATATGGTCTTCCAGAGATCCAACCTTGGGTGCCTGGGGGATGAGCCCTTCAGCTTGGATCATTCCTGGGCCTGGTGGCCCAAAGGATTGGAGCAGCCTTATAATGCAGGGGTGAGATGAGACAGGCTGCCTCTAAGGTGGGGCCTGATGCTCAGAAGCTATAGGGGAGGCAGCAAATGGGCTCATCTCTCCCATTGAGTAGAGTTTTGAGTTTTGTTGTTCCCAATAAAAATACTTTGTTTTGTGAGACTTAAGTTTTCAATCATTGTTTGACTTGGTTTATAGATTGGAATTTGATCAGTGAGCATGGTGATGTGTTATTTTTTAAATTGGCCAAGAATAAAAATTGTTTTGGGGAGGGGTTAGGAAGTCATCACACAGCTCCATTTGTCATTTTATAGGGTTGCATCACTACAGACATTTGAAGAACTTTCACCCTAAAAAAATTATAATCCTTTGTATGCTTATAGTTTGAATAATATGGATAGAGCAAATGAAATATTTTGCTTTTAATGATAAGATTTACATTTATTTATGTTTAAATAAGCATTCATCGAAAAAAGAGAAGTCAGGTTACTTTTGACAAGTTTATGACAATGCCAAGGATTAGAAATAGGAATGCAATACACTTTCTTAAACTAAGTGGGTCATGGGTACAAATGTTAATTTCTTCAGGTTTTATTAAAAAACCCACTTGCAGAATTGACATTTAACTGGATACAGAAATCTTTTTAAAAATCACTTATATTTTGTGCTTACAGAGGTGACCACCAGTATCTATTTACAGTACCTTTATCACCATGCACCACATGGACCCATGGCATTTTAAAAAAAATCTAATTGTTTATTAGATTACTTAGTTTGGATTTTTTATTCCACAGTTTACTCTCAGGGATGAAGCCAAGCAAGTGCAGCATTTAAAAGCAAATTAAAACATATGTGGCTAGTTAGGAAAATTGTTATGTGTAGTATTGGGATCCAACTGTATGCATCATCATGAAACTTTATCACAATTAAACAGCAATTTATAAACACCATCAGTCCGTTTAGTCTGAAAAATAACTTTATTTTAAAACCAGTTGCATTGAGTGATGTCCTATTTGGCAAAACCAGTTAGAGCAGAATTCCTCTTTAAAGTGTGTATTTTCTATCATTCTAACAAGGAGTGCACTCCACAGGGGCCCCTCCATCTAAAATCTCAGCTTTGAGAGTTTCACTCACATATAAACTTACATGTTTTTTTTAATTCCCTTTGTAGTATTTATGCATGAAAATCACAGCTACAATAAAATGACAGATAAAAATAAACTTCCTGTATATTTGACAGAATATATCTACATTTCCATCTGAATTCCCAGACCGCAGGTTCAACAGACAGATGATTTTGTTTAATTCACAGAAGGCCTCTGGACAAGAAGCATGAAGGAGCATTGTTCTCTGGACCCCAAGCTAAGGTTTCTTTGCAGAGGGGTCTGAACTGAAGAGAAAGGAAGGATCTGATGGCTTCATTATCCACATACCCCTTTCTTCCTTCCTTCCTTCCTTCCTTCCTTCCTTCCTTCCTTCCTTCCTTTTCCTTTTAAAAAAACAGCTTCTCTGTACAAAAGGGATAAATACACAAAATCCCAAATCCATCAGAAAAAACAAAAATATTGCAGAGCTTTCAAATAGGCATACAATTCATGCATGATGCCTGCATTATATAAATCTCAGGAAATATTTTAAAAATAGGTTCTTGGATATTCAGAATACCTGATGAACACAAAATACTTGAACTGAGGCCTCCCACTCATCCTTGTGTAGGGAAATGTTTCTTGAATTCATGAATACAATGAACTGAGTTCTTCTTCAGGCACATCCCAGTTGATAAATGAACTGATTTTTAAAGTCACAGATAGAAAGTTAAAGAAAGATGCATATTTATCAGTTCCTTTCCTGTTAAAAGTGCCCAAAATATTAAACCATACATTGGACAAAGTTAGATGGATGCTAAATTGTATGGCTCTAACTCTGATAACTGAATACATTAATTTATTGGCCGAGTTGCCTCTTCCAAAATAATATAAGCAAGCCTACATGCTTGTATAGCTACAACATGCAAAAACCCACATTTCATCTGAAGATGGTATAGAAAACAGTAGCATAGCAGAGGTGAGACATCTCAGAGTTGGGGAGAGAAATAAGAAAGAGAAATGACCAAATTGCTTCATGAGGAATGGCTGGAATATCTGTGTCTTGATACAGTAGTCAGGCGGGGATACCTAGGTATTTTGAGGCCTGCACTTCAAAAAGACGCAACCTCCAAATTCCACTGTTGAGACCATGAACTTAGACTTAGTTTTCCTCTCAGTCATTTAAGGCAGTGCTTCTCAACCTCAGAAACTTTGAAATGTGTGGACTTCAACTCCCAGAATCCCCCAGCCAGAATGTAGATTGGAGAAATCTGAGAGTTGAAGCCATATTCCTTAAAGCTGCCAAAGTTGAGAAACACTGATTTAAGGCACAAACTTTTTTTTTTAAAAGCAACAACACCTGTTTCATATTAAAGACAGCCAGACATTCAGGAGTCAACTTTTCTGCTATTATAAAATAGTGGGGAGACTTTGTGGGAATAAGTAACTGAAATAAATCTGCTACTCCCTCACCTTGGAAAGCAGGGAGCACAGTTCAAGTAATAGTTCAGTTTCCATTTTCTAAGTCTTTTCTTGGTAGAAGAGCCATTTAATGGCAACAATTTCTACTGAGCATCTGAAATCTCAGCTTCCCTGCATACTATCTGCCTAGACCTAGAGCAATGAAAGCTGATTATCAGCAGTAAAGGCGAAAAAGCAATCAAACAGGTCTGTAGAAACATGTCCCAAACTGTGTACAAAAATACAAGAGAACATGCAATTTTATACAGGTTCTGTATAAATATTCCCCTATGAATCTTTCTTTTCCTTCCTTTTCATTCAACACATTCACACGTACTCACACATACACACGTGCACACATCCTCCCCCAAGGAGAATCTTCATGGCAAGAGGCACTTGAACAATATGTGGAGAATTCCTATGAAAAAGATGTTCCCCTCACAGTGATATGGGACAAAGAGAAACAGGTTCTCAGGATTCCATTTCCTCCTGGTCAAGTGGTGGTGGCACAAAACTAACCACTTCATCATAGGTCAGGCCTGGAGGAGAAAGAAAGGTGGGTTAAGGCTTTCAATAGCTCAGAAATAACTACTTCCCACTCTTCTACCCCAGATGATGAAAAGAAATGACTCTAAAGTTATTTCAATCTGGTGAGATAACCATAGTTGTCTTTAGAAAAGGATGCTGATAAAGGCCACATCCAACACTGCCTGAAAAGACTTTCTCTCCTTTTTGGCCTCTCCCTAATCTCTGGAACAGCTGTATTTCTAAAACACATTGGAAAATGGATTAGAGTCCTTTCTCCTGACAGAATGTTACTAGTTTTTTAAAAACCTTGCAGACTTGTAGAATTAAAAGTCAGACCCAAATGTTTTTAGAGGAAAATGGCAAACTGGATAACAGCAAATATAGTCCAATTTTCATATTAGATGTCTCCCAAGTTCTAATTCAAATATTCAGTGTGGACATTTGAGTAGGGAAATACAAATAGGGATCTGGATATACAGTATACTTCAGCCACATCCCAACTACCTTTGTGCAAACTGTCTTAAACCTTTCTAAATTACAAGTACTGTATTTGTCCCAAAGGAAAATTAGAAACGAACAACTTAACTTCCCTATCTTCTCAATAGCATTGTCAACTCCCACTGAAAACACTCACAAGGGGGGGGGGAAAATCTCCTAACAAATATGTGGCTCTGACCCTTTTGTATACAGATATACAAATTTTGTATACATTAAGTCCTTGACTTATGACTACAATTGAGCCCCACATTTCTGTTGCCAAGCAAGACAGTTATTGTGAGCTTTGCCCATTTTACAACCTTTCTTGTGACAATTGTTAAGTGAATCACTGCAGTTGTTAAGTTAGTAACTGCCATAAAAACATGCCAGTTGCCAAGCATCTGAATTTTGATCACATCTGACCATGAGGATGCTGCAGCAGTCCTAAGTGTGAAAAACAATCATAAGTCACTTTTTTCAGTGCTGTTGTAACTTCGAATGGTCACTAATTAAATGGTTGTAAGTTGAAGGCTACCTGTCTATATAGTGGGCAATTATAAAATTGTAACTTTGTTTTACAAAATTGTAAACATTGTAAACTAAAAATCTCCACTCAGCAAGTATAAAGCAAAATGCACGCTTACTTTGCAGTAAGTCCTATTGAACAATAGCTCTTATTCCAGATAAATGTACATAGACTATTGTTTTGTGTGCGTGTGTGCGCGCACACACGTGCAATTTAGCTTATTCCAGCAACCTGGATAGAAATTGGGGGAAAGTTTCTTGAGATACCCTTTTTCTCCCTTCTGTTTGCTAAAGAAAACTGGCTGACAGAGAGGCCCTTAAATTGGATTGGAAGCACACTTGTGCAAACACACACGAAGTATACTTGCTCTGTATTACATCCCATTGATTCAATGGCTCTTACTTTCAGTCAGTGTGCTCAGGATCCCACAAGTATGCAGCAAGTGTCTACAACAACTGAGGCCCCCTCTCTATCCATTTAAAACTCTCCATTCATGGAAGGTTCGGATTCACCTGGATCCTCAGTTTGCATGGAGCCTCCATAATTAGTGAGACCCTCCACTACACTCACTCAGTCTTGGCAATGGAAGTTCCTAACTGATAAAAGCAACTCCTCCCTCTCTCCTGCCTCAGCTTCAGCTTCCTGCCTGTTTGCTTCCTTTCCACAGCTTGTTTCTCTCATCATATTCTCAGCCAGAGGAGAAAGACTAAGTTAGTGTGCTTGTTCCCATCTGCCTTGAACTATTTCCCTTTCTTCTGTCTCTGTTTCAGCCATTTCTTTTCTTTATTTACAACTGTCCCCCGCCCCCCATAACTTTCCTTTACCTGCCTCTTCCCATTACGGAATTCTTAGTGAACGCAAAATAAAAAAAGCTATTCTTTTCGTTTCGGTAGAATGCAAAAACTATAGCGAAGAGAAGGATTTTGTGAAATGTTCTTTCACTGAGCATCATCAGGACTGTTTTAATATTGATGGTAAGTCATAGAAACAACTAAACTAACTTTTCTGAGTTTCTCTATTCAGAAGGTATGTTTCTGCACAACCTTCCTATTTTGCAAACCAGATTTCATTACTTCCTGACATCTTTATCTTTTCACATGAACTACAACAATAATGTTGGTGAATGGCATCAGTCTACCAAAAAACTTACTTTTCCACTCCTCAATATCAAGTTCTCTGCTTTCAAAGGACTGATCGTAAGGATCTGCCACTGGCTCATCATCTGGGTCATGATACTGAGAAAAATAGCCGTGGGCCAAAGCTTCAGCAGCAGTAATCCGTTTATCTGTGTCCAGCACCAGCATCTTCTCCAGCAAATCTACAGCTTCAGAAGCCAAGGGAAGAAAAGAAAAAGAGGGATTAATGTGCAAGTCCCCATAAAGTCCCAACTCAACTTAAAGAAAATCAGTATTTCCCAGTGCCAATATGCTACCATTCAGTTTGTATGCAAGAAGAAGAATATGATTTTAATATCTATAAAACAACATTCTAAGAAAAAGGTGTTGAAGAGAAGGTGTTGAAAAGAAAAGTGTTGAAAATTTGAATTCAGCAGGAATTCTTGGTTGTGTTTCTGAGCATAAAGGTGAATGGTAAAAGTATTGAGGCTTGTGTGTATGTGTGTGTGTCTGTCTGTCTGTCTGTCTGTCTGTCTGTCGTACATGGCCAAGAAAATCTGCAATGCTTTTTACAACAAAGTACTTCTGGCAGTTTAAGATTGCTAGTTTGTTACCGGTAGTTCATGGATGCACACTATTCCACAGTGCACCAAGGGGGTGAACTAGCTTTGCACCAACTGGCAAGCAGAGTTCAGGGAATGTCGGGTCATCAGGCTTTCTTCTGCCAACTTTGCTTCGCATCCAGAAAATATGGAGTAATTAGGAGGCAGAGGACCACATTTAAAAGGAAGAATGTTCATAATATTTATTTAAAAGATCTGTATGGCTACCTATCTTAGAACACAACTATGGGCTTAGTTATCTTGAATGCTTAACCTAACTATCAATGAAAACTAAGTGACATTAATTATATATGAAATAAAACATAAGGAATAAATGAAGATAGGAAAACAAATCACTTTTATCTAAAACATTTCTTTGAGAGGAGGAGTGGAGTTCTCTTTTGTCTCTTAAACAAAAATATTCATTTAATTAACAAAAGGCCTGGTGAAAATCCTAGAGGAACAGCTGTTCCCCATATTTAACACTCACCTAGTAGTTAAAGCAGCTCATAGATGCAAAGAGATGAAGCAATCTTCAACAAAACATAAACATATATACATAGACAGACATACACAACAAATGATTCTGGATGATATAAAAAATTAAAAACAAAACAAGACAACAGAAAAGGAAACGGTCATCCTAGTGGAATAGATAAAAAACTCTCTCCTGGACGGGGTCCACATCCCCTCCTAGCCCAAAGCCTAGGAAAAGACCTAGGTCTTCAGTGTTTGCATAAAGTACAGTAGAATACAATAGAGCTGGGGTCATTCAAATGCCTAGGAAGATACTGTTTCAGAGCCCAGGTGCTGCAAAACAGAAAGCATGCTTCCTGGTTCATATTGTTTAATGGATAAGACCTGGGATATGCTGACTCAGTCTGATCTTACAGGATGTGCACACACAAAGGAAGACAGGTGGTTCCTCAAACAACTAGACCCTATGGTGTATAGGGTTTTGAAGGATAGCTAGGACCTTGAGCTGGAACCTAATGGTAACCAGTAACCAGTACAGCTTGCAAAGCAGAGGTGTTACATGGATATCCCATAGCATGTCTTTAATTGTTCATAATGGTGCATTCTGAACCAACCTAACCTTCTGAACTGCCTTCAAGGGCAACCTCATATAGAGTGTACTCTGGTAGTCCAAATACAATGTAATCATGGCTTAATAGCTATTAAAAAAGCCTTCCAGTTTCAGGAACATGTGCAATTCCTGCACAATATGAATCTGTACAAATTTCTTCCTGGTAACAGCTGCTGACAACTCTTTGATCAGGAGCTATAGGAAGAATTCAAGAAGACCTTCAAATTGCACCTAAGTTTCATCAGGGAAACTCCAGCCTCATTTAAAAGTACATATGAAAAATCCCCAGAACCAGACAATCTTTACATAGCTAACCTCTTGGTTTTGCTAAGGCAGCAACTCCAGGACCCGAGATCAAATGCTGACAGCATCACTGAGGTAGCCATGAAGTTCATGAACTACTAGGCTGCTCCAGACTCTACATCGGAAGTGGGCAGAAAGGACTTTAAGTCTTTGAGACTCCACTGTTAACTGGCAACAAAGCCAAGCAGGTTATGTAGGGATCTTATTGAGTAGCAGGTAAGCTGGTACAGCAGCAACAATTCAACTACTCCCTAAAGCCTAACTTCAGGCACAGGATCTTCCATCTGGTTATCTGTGGTTCAAAACCTTGAAAAGCCATTAGAACTTTGCAGATGAAAACTGTCCCCCTTCCCAGGCCATACCAAATTAAAAACTTAAGAGGGCTTATTACAGACAGAGGGACGCTGCTCTCTGGGTCCTTCCAAGTCTTGATTATGTATTGACATAATCAGGTTGGTTGTCTCAACCATTATCAACTTAGCATTTGTTTGTAAGAAAAATAAATATATCTGAGAAAGTATAAGTTGGGCTTAGGACTTTCAGTTAATATATTGGTCTCATTCTCGTTTCCTCCAAATTATTTAGTGCTACAATTGGAATTGTCTCTATCTATGGACTCTATCCACAGAAGGTCCTAATACTCCTGAGTTCTCATTTGAATGGACAATTGTGTTTTGATGAATAAACAATTTGTTGCACTTGCTGGAAAAACCTCCCCTTGAAACAAGTTTTATGGCAAAGCGCAGAATCTATTTTTAAATTATTAAAACAGGTCAATGACACTAGACAGCAAATTCAAAAATATATGGAACAAAATGGACCAGCAATTTTCAAAATTGGTAGTACAGTGGATTAAAACACTGTTATTAACATCTGCTGCTTGCAATTACTGCAAGTTCAAATCTCACTAGGCTCAAGGTCGACTCAGCCTACCATCCTTTCTAAGGTGGGTGAAATGAGGACCCAGATTGTGGGGGGCAATAAGC
>JANHZT010008652.1:113434-130814 GCA_032468215.1 Stegonotus admiraltiensis | reverse complement strand
GGTAGGCTGAGTCGACCTTGAGCCTGGTGGGACTCGAACTTGCAGAAATTGCAAGCAGCAGATGTTAATAACAGACTTCCAGTCTGTTGAGCCACCAGAGCTCCTTTTTTACTTTTTACCAGAGCTCCTTTTTTACTTTTTTACTTTTTTTACTCCTTTTTTACTTTTACAAAGGTGTATAGTATTGAAGCTTGAAATATGAGAAGCATGAACCAGGCAAAAATCAGACTGTCAAAATAAACATAAAGTGCAATCAAAATGTTACTTCATTTTTATAGTTATACATGGATAAAAATATCAAATGAATAATCAGATTTCAGAAAAAGCAGAGAGATGAATGAACAGGCAGGTGTCATAAGATGGTCAACAAAAACAGTGGACAGATATTTATCTTTCTCTATTGATAACAGTAAAACTCTTTTTTCTGCAGAATGTGGAATATAATATAGATAACCAGAGTTTCAAAATACCTGATTCTTCTTCTTCGGATCAGCTACAATGAACAAGAACGTATTGTTAAAAATCAAGTTGGAAGAAACAGATTTGTTTGGGTAGCAAATGAAGACAGACAAAGTGTCTGTTTAATTTTTACTATCAATCTGTTTAATTTACACAATCAATCCTTTATAATAATGAATGACATGATAGATAGAATAAAATCTGAATTTTAAAACATGGACAATCTGAGATACGCAAATAGTATCATTTTGTTACTCAAAGTAAAGAATGCTCAGAAGAGGTGATTGCGAATTGAAAATGGAAAGCAAAAATCTGGGTTAAATATTGTAACAAAAGTTAGCATGCTTAGCAAACTACCAAATGATGGTAAAGAAATAAGGGGACAGATATTTTTATTTTCTTAGACATGCTGAAGAAGGAAAGAGGATTAATCCTGGAGAGGGAGGCAACGAGCATCTTAGACAAGGTGATGATAGATAAGGGAAAACTTACAACAAAGATTTTTCATTTAATTACTATACAGTTAATGACCAGAAAGATAAAACAACAATAGCCAAAGAAAACAGAATAAGTGAATCAGTTTTATATGACTCAAAAAGTGTGACTTAATGGGACATAAAATATAAAATAGAACTGACAAAACTTCATAATGTCCCTGTTTCAGAATTAAGATATATCAAAGCAATGAGGAATAGTTAAAGCAATGATTTTATACCACAACTGTGAAAATAGGATACTGGGGAAAGAGAAAGACAGATTGCAAGAAAAACAATCAATTAGTCCTGGAGAAAATAAAAACTGCTTCCTTGAGACAATAACCAAGAAGCATAAATTCACTATGAATGGATAATGTACTAGGAAAGCTACTAGCCTAAGTAAGGTTGAGAAGAGTAGAAAACAATGGATAAAGTAGATGAAGGGATCTAAGTGGTCACTGAAATGTCATTGAAAGAGTTACCAATTACGGTCAGGCAGAGGTGGGTGGCATTTGTCCATATAATCACCAAGGTCCCAATTTAAGGACACCTAAGTAAGTAATTAGCAGAAGTAAAACTAAAATAAGAAGAATTTATCCAAAACAAATTTTATTAAAAGACATGCAAGTAGCAGTAAGGCTCATCTTTAAGGACCGGGAAGTCCCACAACTGAAGCTTGCCAAAATCATCAGCAATGAATTGTGTAAAAGCCAAATCTTATTCAGATAAAGCAAACTGTTGATCTATAATCAAAGTAAGTAATCAATAAGCAAATACCAAGACAACATAATATTTTGAAATTATCTTTTCAAAAGTTTTATTAAAACTTTTGTTTTAATAAAACAAAAGTATTTTCATAATATAAATTGTGTGCCAGTGTAGACAATTTACTTATAATACTTTATGCTGAGAGAAGAATTTAAATTCAGGTCTAGTTCACACATCACACTTAGACATGTTGGAGTGTATATAATTTGGGCTTAATGTATGACATTTGAAACCACCGTAATAATTTGTAAATCCCAGTTTATGGTCACCATAACTATGCTCAATAAAATATATGTTAGAACAGCCTAAAAGTTCACTTCAACTAAATTAATCACACACTTCCCAGAACACAACTTCACAATTGAAATATTACATTGAACGGGGTCAGGGTAGAAGGAATATTTAAAATTTATCCATCAGCTTTAGTCTTAGATTTTACTCGACACAAACTTGACTGAACATATTAATATGCTTAAATTTAAGTACCCAATTTTCTTCTAAATTTTTGAAACACGTAATCCAGATTTGTATAACAAATATTAACAAACTGCATCGATACAATTTCCTTTAATTTCCTTTTATTAAAAAATTATAATAATAAAATCTAATATAAATGAAAGTTAAAGAAAGAAAACCATAGAGAACAGATTCTTTGATGATCATAAAAATTTAAAACAGCCACATCCACTAATGTCAAAAGGCTGCAGAAGTTCAACTGTACCTGGAAATCAGGCTTTAAATGCTGTCAATAAAAGTTTCTTGAAAATTATTGATTCTCAATGCATTTATTTGTGGTGATAGCCATAGCATTCGTGTGTGCCATATGCATCTTTAAGATGTCCATATGATTCCCTGCAAAAACAGGGAATTGAAAGAACTGATACCATTCCCTACTCACTCTTGTTGAAGCTTACTCAAGAAAAGTACATACTGATAGTATAAAAGATGTGTCTTTCTACTACAAAAAAATTACTAGAAAATACAACAAACACATACTACTGTACTTTTTGGAGTATAAGACACTCCCCCCCCCCCCAAGGTGAGTGGAAATGTCTGTGCATCTTATACAGCAAATGTTGCTGAAGCAATTTACTTCCTTGCAGCAAACAGCAAACAGTGTGGTCAGCTTCAGCACAGCCTGATTTAGCACGAGCAGTTGATTTGCAGTTGGATCGGCCTCCCAGAATACCACCTATCAGCTGTTCCAAGCTGCGGGGATTGCCGCAGCTCATTGCTCCTGTCACCTATCACCGCCTCCACGCGCTCCATTTTCAGCCTCCACGTGTCCCATTTTCAGCCCGTTCCAGGCAGCGGAAATAGGTGGTGGCGGCAATCCCCGATGCTTGGAACGGGCCAAAAATCGAACGTGCAGAGGCCAAAAATGAGGCGCGCCGAGGCAGCGATAGGTGGCAGCGCCAATGGCCAGCAGCGATCCCTGCAGCCTGGAACAGCTGATAGGCGGTATTCTGGGAGGCTGATCCAACCACCAATCAGCTGCTCGTGCTACATCAGGCTGTGCTGAAGTTGACCATGCTGTTTGGTGCAAGGAAGCAAATTGCTGGGAGGCAGATTTTTTTTCTTGTTTTCCTCCCCAAAAGCTAGGTGTGTCCTATACTTCAGAACGTTCTATAGCCCAAAAAATACAGTATATAAAAAAATATGACTTAGTTACTGAGATGTCTTTAATGTAAAGCTTCAAAATAAAAATAAATGCTTTGTATTGTTTTAATGTTTTAAGGGGGCATTGACACAGAAGAAATGAAAGAGAGACCGACTACCGAGTAATAGATAAACCCATTTTATCACTAAACTAATGGGATATACTTAACATTTGAGAAGCCTAGTATTCTCTTTAGGAAGACATTATTTTTGAAACATTAAGACTAAAGAGACTTTAAGACACTTTAATTTACCTAGAAATAAAAATGTATATTTTACTATTTGGACAATAGTCAAAGAACAATATAAGCATTATACTATTATTCTCATAAATATTCCCATGAAGGTAAAGGTTTCCCCTGTCCAGTCATGTCTGATTCTAGGGGACTGGTGCTCATCTCCATTTCTTAGCTGATGGAGCCAGTGTTGTTCAAAGACATTTCCGAAGATCATGTAGCCAGCATGATTATACACCAAGGCGCACGGAATGCTGTTACCTTCCCACTGAATATTCCCATACATATGTATTTTTCTTAATAGAACATTACTGGATGTTCTTAACGATGAAATTTCTATGGCAACAATGCATTTTCTCTTCTCAACCACAGTTAAATACCAGGCCATGACAATTCATTTTGAACGCATACAAAAAAAAAGCTTTAAGAGAGAATAAATCAATTTTCCTAAACCAAGATTGACAAAATAGCCCTGCAATAATTTGCACAAGAAGGAGTTCAATATCATAGCTTCATATTAATTAATATATCCTTTTTAGTTCAGCCTGTTGTTTTATTTTACTTATAGATGCTTCTGAAGGATACGGTCTGTACCAGGGAACAGTGTTCTTCCAGTCAAAAGTTCAGCCATAATGCATCCAACTGACCAAATATCAACTGAGGATAAAACAAATCAAGTTAAAAGTAAATTAATACTTACAAAGCTCAACTAAAATATTCTACTGGTAAAAAATTCTAAACAGAAGTATAGAGAGAAGTATCTATGTAAGTTAAATTATGAATGAAACTGATAAAATGTATCAGAAACTATGAACGGGTACCATTTAGATTATACTATGTGTGTACAAAAATATAATGAAAACGATTAATTATGCTTAATGTAACATTATGACTAGGTTCCAGTGTGCTGGCCAGCTGGTCTTCACGTACATGGGAGCACCAGAAACTGGAAGAGTAGTCATCATGCCAGGAAGATGAGCTTTTGGTTTCCGGTGCATTCGAAGACTAGGTGACTGGTGCGCATGTGCGCACCGGAAACTGGAAGATCACCCTCCCGGCATGACAGCTGCCTTCTGGTTTCTGGCATGCATGCGCACTCCCGTTTCGGCACTCAGTGCTGAAAAGGTTTGCCAACACTGGTTTAGGCTAATGAAACATCATACCTGTTTGATTGTAATGCATCCAGTTCAGCATGATCTCAGGAGCTCTGTACCACCTGGTTGCTACATATCCTGTCATTTCATCATCTGTATGCCGTGCCAACCCAAAATCCAAAATCTGAAAAATAAGAAAAACAGATTTATATTGACAGAATTAAAAAAGAATGTGAGCAAGAGAAGACAAAAAAAAAGGAGAGCGAGACAGAAGGATCACACTTCTTTTCTAGCAAGCTACACTAGGAAGAAGTCTGAGATTAAGCAGGCAGACAGAAATGAAAATTTTAAAATACAACAGATATCAAAGATTTATAATACATCTGAGACAGTGTATGCACAAGAACAGTAACACTATATCACATTAATGAATCACACACAAGAATGATTAAGTTATACCCAGAAGAACATTATGGACATATATACACAGGTACTTACACTTTACTATCAAGGTCTTGACCTATAAGATTAAAAATGCTTAATTTCCATAAACAACGTGGCATACTAATTCCAAATTACCTTTAACTCACAGTCTTCATTCACAGCTAGGTTACTAGGTTTTAAATCCTAAAATAAAAAAGAGAAAAAGAGAATCAGCCCGCCATATTAAAATAGCTGTTCAAAACCAAGCTATTAAATACAGTCACATCTTATTCATAATTTTTATAACCTGTACTGTATTGTATAACAGCAACAAATATTATCCATAAAAATACAATTTACTATAAAAATTTACCAAAGACATACTGCATTTTAACAGAGAAAATGAGCAAGAAAAGTAAGTGGAATCAACACTGTAACAAAGTTGGATGTATAATGTCTTCCTTTATATGGATGTTTAATTATTTTCATTTATAAAATTTAAATATTTTGTCTTCCAGAAGAACTATAATATATACTATAAATATTGTATGTTTTAATAATTCAATAATACTTACTCTGTGTATGATATCAGCAGAATGAATATACTAAAAGATAAAAATTTAAATATTAGATTTAGAGCAATATTTTCAATTTACTTATGCAAAAAATGTTTTTCCTACCCCATTTAATACAGCATTCATGATATACTAATTGTACTTTTTTTTGCCCTGCTCTCAGCTTCTTTCTATAGGAAAGCAAATATCTGCAACTAGAAAATTTTTTAAATGCCTATATGAAAAACAATAATGTAATGTAAGATTTTCATTCTTTAGGAATAATCTTTTCTTGTTACATTTTGATTCAAAATATCTATGTGCAAAGTGTCTTGGAATCTGACAATTAGATAATCTCATCACAAATTACACCATAAAATTTTAAGGGAATGTCTGGCAGTTTGGACAGATTTCAATAAAATGAAAGTTGATTAAAGATATGGTAATTAAACCTGCCTATATAGGAGAGTCAAATTCTTGTAACCCAATTCCACCTTAAGGCAGTTGTTACTGTTTGTGTTTTGGAGTTATCATAACTAGTACTAAACCAAACTAGAAACTGAGACTGTGAGTTCTGGTCCTATCTTACACACAAAGGTGACTGGGCCTGTCACTCTCTTTCAGCCCTAGAAAGGAGACAATGGCAAATTCTTCTGAAAAGATGCCCAGAAACAAAACAAAACAAAAAGCCTGCAGGGACTTGTCCAGGCAGTCACCAGGAATCAACATAGGCTCAAAAATACCCCAAAATAAAAAGTTGCTGAGATGAGCAAATTAGTTATGGTTTATTTGGCTGATTTCTTTTGTTGTCACTCCATATTTTTTCATTAGTTTATAGTTTCCAAAAAAACAAATGGGCAAAGTCAAGATTTATCCAGATAGAAAGACATGTTTAAAATATGCCTCAATTTGTAAACCAAAATCAAAAAACATTTTCAATTTCCCTCCCATTGTACAATATGAAAACATGTTTTCTTCTAGGACTGCCCATTTTTTTAACCAAAACAAAGAGCTGAGTTTTGGCTTTGCATAATGTGGTTCAACTAGGCCACTTTTTATCTGCGCCAATATAGGACATTTCCCAACTCTGTGTTTCCTTCCTGGATTGAGTGCAGTCAAACAGGAATCACATGACGGGCAGTGTCAATAAAAAAATTGTAGAATATTTCCTGAGCTCATTTTATGGGAGGTTGGGGGGGGGGGAGAACTATGTTTCTGAATTTAATAAAATGGTTGAGAAAATATTACTACTGGCTACATTATAAAATTATGTTTTTCATGCATGTTGGAGATCTTTCCTGTCTTTGTCTAGATGACAAAGTGGGGTGGGGAGTGGGAGAGAGTAATTTACAATGTTATCTACAGCATGATCTCTTCTCCTATAGGTAATATTGCAGTTGAAGGGATTAGGTGAAGACTTTTTTATACTCCCTTCCTTCAAGTGTCAAAAACAGTCTCCTCTTCATCATATCTAATAAAAATACAGCACATGCAGTACAAGCAAATGAAAAAATGCCATGCACTAAGAACATTAATGCCTCTGAATATAATGTAGAGCCAAAGCTGGGCCAATTCAAATTCAATTGTGCAAGAAGCAGAGCCAATTCAATAGTTGTGCAACAGCATTTTTGCTTCCATCCCAAATTTCAGAAAGGACAAATGTTCTTCAAATCTATTTAAAGGAAATCACTCTACATAACTCAGAAGAGCAAAAATGCAGTAACTGCCTTTGCCTGAATACATTATTTGCCTCTATAGTTCTCTTTAAAAGAGAAAGTAAGTGTACAGAGGAGTTACTATGCTTATAAAACTGGAAATACCTTCAAACCCCTAAGAATTTGATAGATGAGAAACTGTACATGGTCATCTGTGAGTTTCTGACATTTTACAATATTGTTCAAATCTGCTCCCATAAGATGGGTTACAAGGTATCTGGAAAACAGAAGTCAAACCAAAATGTTACTTCTTTGTAAGACACCTGAATAAATATGAAAACTCTACCTCTGCAAAAATATCCAGAAGAATGTGCCATAGAAATCATTGGCTTGAGTGAACTATCTTTCTTTGAAGTATTAAAGCAGTCATGTCTTTCTTGAAAGACTGTCTCCAGTTGTTTGCATTTACATGCGCAAGCAATACTTTCCATGGAACTGTACGCAAAGAAAAGCAGTTGCATGTGCACACGTAAGCACAGACAACCCGAAACAACCTTCAAAGCAGACTTGAAGCCTTCCAGAGAACATGGTTGCTTTAATATTTGAGAAGGAAAGTTTTGCCTATGTTAACTATCTTTGCAAAGCATCCCTTTCTAATGCTTTGCACAACTCAATCCAGCATTTCTGAGATTAAAGAAACGTAAGCAGAGCCACTTAAAATCATTAATTATAAACAGTATGTGTGGTATAATCCAAGGTATTTTGTAACCATGTTTTACATATCTACTAATCACCATCTTAGTAGATCTTGATATAAGTATATAATCAGCACCATTATCCACTTAATCCAAAAATATGAGATTTGTGCATCTATAAAATTGTATTTATAAAATTTTGTGTATTTTTATTATTTGGGAGATATATCTAAAATATTCTAGATTATTCCTTTCAAATGGAAACAGGATAATAAAAACAAAGTCTGTTTCATATAGGTTCTGGCTTGTATGTTACAAATGCGAGAAGATAAAGACATCTCATGACATTCTCCCTGTGTGTTCACATAACTTTTATCATTAACCAACCCATCTACTCACTGCAACCATAATAAACCACTTCCCAGAGAAATTATAATAAGAACATAAGATTTTTCAGAAGTTAGTTGTTCTTCCTAACAATGAATTAAGGAGATCTTTACAATGATTCAGTTTCTCGATTTCTCTGAAGAAATATAAAAAGGTTGTACAGTACAGGCTATATGAAACATTTAGTCATACTAGTATCTATTAACAAAATCCATCTAAATGAACTTATTAAAACAGGAAGCCTGTCTCAACATGCTTATGAAAACTGTTATATACAAGTTTTACAAGTTTCAAACTCAGCTCTTTAAAATGTTTGCCACTTCATAATCTACTATCTCTCATCATACAGCTACAAGTACATGAGTTCTTTAATGCAAAATAATGATGGAACAGACAAGCCAATTCAACAATAAAACCAAGGAACTTTATTCCTCCCTGTTATCAGACATTCAAAATATTTTGCTCAGCTTTTCCTTTTCTAAGTCCTCCCAGCCCCCACCTTTTCCCAGAAAGAAGTCAGTTCTGCCTCAGAAAGTAAATATTTTTGCCAATACCTGTTATTCGAATGATAAAACCTCGACTTCAAAATGGTATACAACATAAACAAGGAGATACAAAGCCCAGTAAGTACAGCAGTTTCTAGTATTTTATCTTTCTTTTGACATGAATATATTTAGCAAATTATATATTCTATGATCCTGATAAATACTGACTGGGTGCGACACATCATATTAAGTTATGACTTTGGAAAAAGAAGCCACAAATTCTAGGGAGTTTGAACATGTAGGCTAAAGTTGCTGCCTGAACCTCTTTTCCTCTGCTTGGTCAGAGACAGGTGCTTGTCCAGTAGAGTGGGAATGCTGTCTATCAGGGCATTAGCATTGTCCTGCAGGACTCCAGCCAAGGTAAACACACTCTGGGCATGTGGGGTTGAACCATTTTTTACAACCTGGTTAGAGGACCTGGAGTGTGATCGTGCAGGCTTCAAGCCTGGGCCCCATGCTTCAGGATATATCTCTGTGTAAGGTAGGTATGCAGGTAGGTTTGGAGGAGCCAACATGACCTTATTTATCTTTTGGGGGGGAGGACACAATACCATCAGGTTTGAGAACATCTGCACGAAACTATAAACCATAATTCACAAACTACAATAGCTGAGTTTAAACAACACATAAAACAAAATCAAACAAATCTATGATTTTACTGTTTCCTCAGAGAACATATAGTGTGAAGCAGTCCTTATGTTATTTTTCATTCCAAATGCAAGAATTTTCAATGCTCACACATTTCTACAGCAACAAAACTATAGAACTTAAACTATTCATGTCCTTAGATGCATACTCTCACTCACATTTGCCTCATTAACCCTCCTCACATGCAAGGAAGTTTTCACCAAGACTACACATTTAATTCAATATAAAGGCTATACATTTTGGATTAGTGTTTTTAAACATAAAGTATATGTTACAAAGTTTTGAATTGTTGCTTACACATCATTGAACTCTTCAAATGACTTCGCAGGTGAGAATACATCTAGAAGTCCAATAACCTGTAAAGGGCGAAAAGATATTCCTAAGTAAGCATATACATTAAACCATTTTTTCCAATCCATTTCCCCAACTGAAGTATATTTATTATCCTTTATTATTATGCCTGCTATGTAAATACATGATTTAAAGCATCAAATCCTGTTTTATTTTCACTGTTCTATTGTTGCCATGTTTTTAATACATCAATTTGTACTTTAAAAAATGGCTACTCTGTAGTAAAGCAACTAAATAGGAATTTTATATTTGGGTAGAATTTCTACTGGCATCCAACGTGCATTTCAAAATGCTGCTGCTGCTGATGTATGGAGACGTATTGACAAACTCCGGTGAAGGACAGTTCACTACATCTTACACAATATGGTGACTTTGCGGTGATCTATCCAACTCGCATTAGATATGTCTACATTAACCCTAAGGGACCAAAATCAGTGCACTGGGATGTTCCTAAATATTCAATGTCAACAATAAAAACCAAGGTAGGCCTGTTCTTAATGAGCAATCAAAAATAAATATATGAGCAAATATAGCCTTTTAAGCTTAATGTTTTGCCAGTCACATCAATATATTTCAGTAATAATTTCTTCACACACAATTTCAGTTACAAACTACCAGTCTTTACTACATTCAGTGCTCTGACATTATCTGCAGAAGAATGAAACCTGATAGTCCTCGAATAATAGCAATAGCATTTAAGACTTTACAGCACTCTTTAAGTGGGTTACAGTCAGCATATTGACCCCGACAATCTGGGTCCTCATACTGACCTCGGAAGGAGGGAAGGCTGAGTCAACCTTGAGCCTAGCAGTGGGCAAAGTCAGCCTGCAATACTGCATACTAACCACTAAGCCACTATGGCTCAGTATAAAAAATATATTATTTCAGAAACAAGGCACAATGCAACAGGAACTATAGTTTGAACTGTTATGCTCAAAGAGTAGATTATGTGATCATCATCTGCATAATTTTGTTGTATTGGTCTTCCTAGCATTTAAAGGGAAATTAGGTGATGCTTTTATAGAACAACTTTTCCACACTTTCATTATTTACTAATATATCTGAAGAAGTATTTTGATTAAAAGCAGATTAGCTGTACCGTACTTCAAAAATCTCCATCAGTTCAATCCTCAATACTGCAGGCTTTACTCAAATTAAATTTGTGTAGGATAGATCTATTTATTAAATATTGTGAACTTTGCATAAAATGACAGGCATAATCATTTGATTTATGCAGCTGCTTATTTTATATCAGTGGCTCTAGAAATGAACAAGAAATTAAAACCAAAGAAGCAATACTATTTGCAAAAAAACAAAAAATAAATACCTCCAAACAAAACGAAATGTGCCTAGAGGTTTTTTAAAAAATCAACCCAATTCTAATCAAACAAGATAAGAACTAACAACTCATCTGACAGAGTTGCTTAAGCTGGACAACAACTGCACTAGAGGAAGAAATGTTTTTGCAATATTGCGTTCCAGAAATACAGAGAAGCTATGAGGCATTTCACAACAGGCTCCAGTGTTGCAGATTGCAGAATTAACAATTATATTATTTCCTCAAATTTGACTATGTTCTTAGTTAAAAGGAGAATAAATACTGCACTACTATATCCCTCCACTGTCATTCTTTGCTTGAAGACTGACGTCATTTTCATTTCATTATGGCTGACATGTAAACTGCCAAATGCAAACTCATGGATTGCAGTGTTCAGTTCCAATGTGTGAAAGCTGCTTTGGGTTCAGCACCATCATATTCACTGTACCTGTGAGTGGCCCTGTAAAGAAATCTTTCAGACAGTAGTTCTGCATGAGGATGACCAACCCCTTTCCTGCTCAGAGACTTCACTTGTAAAGTGAACCAGACTTAATGAACAGTTCATACTCAACTTCGCTCTGGAACCAAATACAATTATGATTTGTGTCAAACTCACATTTTCATGTTTCATATGTTTAAGCAGTCGCAGTTCGCGGTAGGTCCTTTTGGCATGTATGATAGACTGAAATGGTCTGGACAATTTCTTCACTGCCACACGGAGGCCAGTTTTAGCATCAAAGGCAGAGCTATAAAATCATTTTTAAAAAGCATTAATGGTGTAATCAGTGTTAGCATTTTATTATGAAAAGATTATCATTTATCTTATTCTTTTGAGAGAATGTAACTAACTTTTGTAACTTAGAATATGAGCTCCAAAAAGAAGTTGAAATTTTTTCTCGGAGTAAGCTTGGAAAAAGATATGATATTCAATTTAATATACTATATTAAATAAATAAGTTTGGGAATTATTTTGGCTTTATAAAGAAAGAATGAAAACTCTTGCAATCATATGACTAATAACACAGAGATATGACAATGACTTCCTGTAAACTCCTTGAAAGTTTCAACCTTAAAATTCACATATTGTGACATTTCCTAAACAAAAGCTCCCTATATCTTGAAGCACGGTGTACGCCTCACAGCAAGCCAGTTGTGGAAATAAAGTCCAAACTATTCCTCAGATCTTTAGACTGAATAACTTAACTCAGAAATATCTAGACACTGCTTTTTTTCAGACACTTGGAAGCGGTAAAATGTTGAAATTTTATTGCCATGGTTTCTGATCTAATCAGATTGACAGACAACACTAAAGAGATACTGTATGCATTAAGCAATAGCCTTCATACTTTTATATATACCTGCTTAGCAGGGCTTTCGGGCCCCCCTAAGCGGTGTTCTTTTTTATACCTCGGAAGGATGGAAGGCTGAGTCAACCTTGAGCCTGGTGAGATTTGAACTCATAGTAATTGCAGGCAGCTGGCAGCTAAGTGCTACTTAACAGCACTTTAGTCCGCTGCACCACCAAGGCTCCTAATCCAGACCATATTTCTGTAATTGTTATTAACTAGCAAACAAGTGCAAAATGTACAAAGAACCACCCATCAGATCTGAAAATGAAATAGATATTGTATATCTGACTACACCAACAGTTCAGTAAGAAACAATTTTACTGTATTTGAATAGAAAAAGCATTTGTCAGAATAAAATTATTTCAGTACATAATTTCATTATAGCAAGCCAATGTAGGCAACAAATAGCTTGAATTTCTGTCTGTTTTTTGTTAAAATGTATCCTAAAACTAACGTACCCATATCATTTTAGCTTGAAATTGAATGGAAAAATCTTTTTTCACCCTTCCCCAGTCAGCCATGCCTGTGCTAAATTTGAGAGTAATTGCTTATGTGTTATTAACTGCACTGAACTGAACATAAAAAGAGACATTCCCACAATGGATACCCAATTATTTAAAGCTGGCAGGTGTTCTTGCAAAATGTCTGCAGTGTCTGTATTGGCACAGGAAGAACTGGTGTCAAACACCACTAATTAACTTGATTCCTCATCATGCCAAACTAGTCCCAAGGAAAGGTCCATATCTAATCATCTTCTCCTCTTCCTTTATATAAGCAGGTGGGCAGTTCCAGTAGAATCAGCATACTTCAGGCAGTTCCAGTAAGCAGGCAGTCTAGTGGGCATCAAAGTACAATATGCACACAGAAGTATGCATGTGGGTGTCCTTTGTGTAATATCCAGAAGATCTACGCAAGGTATTTTTTATTTATTAGTTTACCACCCATCTTGCTGCAAAGTGGCTTGCAGGTATATGGACTGCATTTATATGACCTGGTTACAGTGAAATTGGATTTACTGCAAATAAATCCAATAATTTCTTCCTCTGGCTATTGTTTCAGATTCTTACAACAATCTTACATGAAGAGATACCTTGGATGCTTACTTGGATGCTAGCCTGGATTCTTCAACCTATCGATAGCGTTTAATTATCCTTAACTGATCAAATTATATACTGAATGTAGTGGATAAATCCTTAATCTTGATGCTAAAATATTTCCAAAGCCACTGTTTTACACCAGGCAAAAGGAAATATAGTACACCAGGTGCCTCTGAATGCTTAGCACCCCTATAGTATTTGTTCAAGTATAATACTGGCAAACTAAAACAAAGAGGAATTTAGTCTACAATCAGGAATTCTCTTAACTTGTGCAACAAATACACTGTAACGACTCCAAACTTTAGTTTGAATTATTTCAAGATATGAAGGTAAAAGCCCTTTGAAGAATGAAAAGAATCAGAGAGAAAAAAAGTATTTCCTTCAACAGTAATGCCCCACCCTCTTGTCAAGAATCATACGTTGGATAGGTGAGGAATTGATTAAGCGAGTGGTAGGCAAATGAAACTTTCTCTCCTTTCTAATTCAATTGAGACCACAGAACACACTGCAATTTCTAATGCTAGAAGCATTAGCTGAAATAGTTATGTTATCCTGAAAAACTATAATATGGTTCTCAAGACGGAACAAAACACAGGTAGTTCTCAACTTACAATCATTCATTTAGTGACTGAAGTTATAACAGCACTGAAAAAAGTGACTTACAACCATTTTATGGTTATATGATTTTATGGTTTTATGGTCATATGGTAACCACACTTATGACCATCACAGCATCTCCAAGATCATGTGATAAAAATTAGGGCTCTTGGCAACTGCATGTATCTACCATGGTTGCAGGATCCTGAGACCATGTGATCATCATTTGTGACCTTCCCAGCCAGTCAATCAAAGTCAATGAGGGAAGCCAGATTTGCTTAATGACCATATGATTCACTTAACGATCATGGCAAAAAGGTTGTCAAATTAGCCATGACTCACTTAAAGCAGCCCTGCTTAATTTTTGGTCTCAATTACGGTCAAGTCTAGGACTACCTTAAATGTATTGTAAAAGAACAATGAGAATCTTTAGATTAAGTGAATATCCAGACATAGTTAATTATTTCTCTGCCTTAAGCTGTTTGGACGAAAGGGGAAGAATATAACTATTTAAAACTTTGGAGCTCACCACACTATAACAAAACTACATTGGTTTCTCAAGGAAGTCACACTATATCCTATTCATATTTACCAACTGAAACTGAATCCCATTGAATGCCTTCTTTTTGAATAAGGAGTAGGAACTAAAATCTAAGCCTAGCTTAAATCTTAAATCTATGGCTACACCATAAAATACAATGCTAATTTAGGACATTTAATAATCATCTGTATGAATTTAAAATATACTGTTTTTCTCATGTGATGAAATTTTGGTATATAACAATGTCTCAGATTCTCAAAAGTAGGAGTATATTTTCTAGAGGTATAAACATTAGAAAGAAAACTTGGGTGCTAAACCTTTAAAAACTGAACTACATTTTTACAGATATAAAAGTATGCTGATTCTCTGTACATCTTTCCATGACTATAACATACATAGTGCTTTTAGATTGGCTGAAATAAATCATTAAAAACTTACATAAACAAACTCTTAAAAATATACTAAACAAAAAAGCATGTCCAAACTGAATTTGAAATGGCTATATAAACATTTGTATCAAGAAACTAATAACTTTATGTGCCTTTGAGATATTTGAAACAATGGATTGAACAAAAATATTTATAGACCCAGTAGGCATGTACATTTATTTTAAAAAAACCTAATGAAATGCATTTTAATATTATTCCAATGTCCTTTCCATAGAATAAAGGTAGTCCTCGACTTGCAACAGTTGACCGTTCGAACTTACAACAGCACTGAAAAAAGTGATTTATGAACATTTCTCACACTTAAGACTATTGCAGCACTCTCCATCGTCATATGATCAAAATTCAGACCCTTGGCAACTGATTCTTATTTATGACAGAGGCAGTGTTCAGAGTCATGTGATCACCTTTTGCAACCTTCTGACAAGAGGAGTCAATGGGGAAGCCATTTCACTTAACAACTGTAGCAAAATAGGTTATAAAATGGGGCAAAATTCACTTAACTGTCTCTCGCTTAGCAACAGAAATTTTGGGCTCAATTGTGGTCGCAAGTCAAGGACTACCTGTATATGATGCATCTTGAATAATGGTATACTATTTCAATGTTTGACTCCTGGCACAATGTTATCTGAGAGGTTCAGTGCTGAATTTCAGTAACCTATAGCATTTAGAGAAGCCATAAGAGACCAAGAGTATGAACTAAAAGCACTGATATGTCTATTGACTAATCCTACTGCATTTGTTAAGCAATGTATTTGTCAAGAGTACTTTACTTCCTTCTAATTTTTTTAATCAGAAAAAAATGAAAGATTTACCAGCATAACTGACTTTTAATATTTTTTTAAGATTCTAACGTAAGAATATTCAGGCATGCTGTACAAAGCAATACCAGCAATATTTACTTAAGCTCTACAAACATTCATGGAAAATAAAAATACTGTCTCATTTGGAATGTATCCTCCTACTCATTACAAAAAGTTGGAGTGGCAGAGTGAATCTATAGAATCTATAAGCTATTGCAATAAAATGTTATGACTAGAGGCAGTAATCATTATAACCATTTTTCAGATGCCTACAATGTTAGCAAAATCTACGTATTTCCACAAAAGCAAAAATGTAGGCTGCCTCTGCTTTATTTACTGTCTAACTTAACATAACATAGGTGTTATTTATAGTGATTTGTCGTTGAATCTGGCTTCCTTGAACCTTCTTTCTCCATGAGGCATAACTACTGTATAATATTTTTATTGCAATAATGCACATCAGAAAATACAGTGCAAAACGTCCTTAGGAGAAACACTACAGCTTCCTCTTCTAATTTAGGTTACTCCTTTTCAACTATTTTATAATGTCTTTATGCTCAGCTTATACAACCCACAGCTTCTTCTATTTGCAAGAGTATGCTGAAGTATGCTAACTTTATTTAAGAAAGTGCATACTCTCTGAAAATTCAGTTTGGTAATGTTGAAATTCAAATCCAGGACAGTCCTGGTCTGCCTAACATACCCACAATCTTTGTAAGAAGAAAAACAATGGGAGAAGAGAAAAGGTATATGCTGCCCGGAGCTTCTTTCAGGATAGAGATGAAAACAATATATTTGGCTGGCTAACTCTCTCATCATGCAGGGCTGAAGTCACTGCTTTATTGATGTAACACAGTTTTTCTCAAACTTGGAAGCTTGAAGATGGGTGGACTTTAACTCCCAGAATCCCCCAGCCTTCTGGGAGTTGAAGTCCACCCATCTTCAAGCTACCAAGGTTGAGAAACACTGATGTAACAGAAAGCAACATTACCCTAACAAGAAACACTTTTTGCCTGGAAAGATCCTGAAGTCATCAAGGCACTGATATTTTTTCCTCAAAGCCAGACCTCTGTCTAAGACAACCTGCCCAGCAATTCCAAACTGAAACTGGGACAAGAATAATTAAGCAATTCCTCTCTCCCAAAGCCTATCATTTAGGCACCAGAAAAGCAAGGTAGTTGATGCATATTTGTTAAATTTTTATCTGGCCTTTTCTCCGGCTCAAGGCAGAGTACAAAACGCTCACTTTGTCCTGGGGGGGGGGGGGGGGGGGGGGGGG
>JANHZT010008652.1:0-14862 GCA_032468215.1 Stegonotus admiraltiensis | reverse complement strand
CACGGGGGCAGGGGGAGTGTAGAGGGTCAGGTGCACATACATGGGGGGCGGGGGGGTCATGCACACATGCACAGGGGGGACTGCACATTGCATTATGGGTGCTGGCACACCTGTGTGCTATTGCACATGAGCTCGCTTTCAGCACACAATGAGAAAAAGCCATCACTGCTAGGAGTACTTTATTCCTTCACTTTTTGATCCGAAGCAAAACACAAATCTCCCACCACCACCCAATTAAAACAACAAAAGCAAAAGATAAAAAGCAAGCTGTTCCAGTGCCTTAGAAGAGGACCAGCTGCCTAAAACAATATCCAATTATTGCAACTCCTTTCCCAAGCTTGAGTTCCCTGCTCCCAAGCCAGGATATTGGGAGGTTGAAAGAGGGATGAGCTGAACATGCCCTCTAAAGCTCACCAAAAAGACCCATTCAACACAAACTTGAATAAAGCTGCTGCTTCTATAGTCACATTCAAGGCCCAAAAAGTTTCCTATTGGCAACAATCCTCACAAAAGCATTAAGAACAAACCAAGACAAAGCCCCCTGGTGAACCACCAGACCTGATCACAAAAGGGCTCACAGACCCACTAAAATGCACTCTCATCTGTTACAGCAATAACTGGAACAGTGGTGGTTTGCCCCTGGTTCGGACCAGTTCGCAAGAATCAATAGTAAAACCGGCGGGAGGCCCTGCCCACTGCCCCGGATGTCGTCATCAGTAATCTGCGCATGCGCAGAAGCTTTTATGCGAGCGTGAGCGAGCGAAGCCAGCATGCACGCACGATCCCATTGCGAACCAGTGGTAAAGGTAAGTAGAACCCACCCCTGAACTGGAAGCTAGCCCCTGGTTCTTCCCAAGAGATTCTTGATGGGTTTTATAATCTTGTACAACCAAGTTAACTGTTTCAACCCAAAGGGGGACAATAGCAATTATATAATGATATATAACATCACTACAATGCCCCTCTCAAACCTTTCAGAACATCTGTTAGTAGGACTTCCAGATAGGAATTTGCTATTGTCCTTTAGTAAAGGTAAAGGTAAAGGTTCCCCTCGCATATATGTGCTAGTCGTTCCCAACTCTAGGGGGCGGTGCTCATCTCCGTTTCAAAGCCGAAGAGCCAGCACTGTCTGAAGACGTCTCCATGGTCATGTGCCAGCATGACTAAATGTGAAAGGTGCATGGAACGCTGTTACCTTCTCACCAAAGGTGGTCCCTATTTTTCTTCTTGCATTTTTTACGTGCTTTCGAACTGCTAGGTTGCCAGAAGTTGGGACAAGTAACGGGAGCTCACCCTGTTACGTGGCACTAGGGATTCGAACCACTGAACTGCCGACCTTTTGATCAACAAGCTCAGCATCTTAGCCACTGAGCCACCGCATCCCTGATTGTCCTTTAGATAGCATAGCAAATAGGAAGAGAAGGGAGGGAGTCGGCTGCAAAATGTGGCCGGTTTGAACATGGCTTGCCTATACAGGTAGTCCTCGAGTTACAACCACAGTTGAACCTAAAATTTATGTTGTTAAGTGGAACATTTGTTAAGCGAATTTGCCCCATTTTACAACTTTTCTTGCCATGGTTGTTAAGTGAATAACTGCATTTGTTAAGTTAGTCACACAGTTGTTAAGTGAATCTGGCTTTCCCATTGACTTTGCTTGTCAGAAGGTTGCAAAAGGCGATCACATGACTCCAGGACACTGCAACCGTCATAAATATGAACCACTTGCCAAGCATCTGAATTTTGATCATGTGACCTGCATGCTGCAACGGTCATAAGTGTGAAAAACGGTCATAAGTCACTTTTTTCAGTGCCATTGCAATTTTGAACAGTCACTGTTGTAAGTTGAGGATTACCTGTAATGGCTTCTGCAAGATGGATACTATAGTTATAACAGTTAGGAGCTTTTGCAATGAAAATAACATAACATAGTTACCCATTTTAAAAACTGGAAATAGGAACATGTCCTGATCAGCTATCCTTCAAATTATTAGCAATTTCAATATTTGCACACCTTGGCTTCCACTTTCACTCATAAAAGTTTTATGACTGGCTTAACTGAAATTTCCTATTCCTACTTACAGGGCTATTTTGGAAAAGTACTGACGAAGTTATGAAATGTAAGCCTATGTCACCAGTCAGATACACTATTTTCTTATATATATGGCTACTGTGTGCTTTGGTAGAAAAAAAAGCATCTTCATAGCTTATTTTCTTTTTTTTCCTTCAGAGTTAACTTATAGGAAAAAAAGCTTCAAAAAGGTCCCTTCCACTTCTTGGATTTTTATGGTAGGTACTATCTGGAGCATGATCATCAATACTGAAATGCCTTAGGTCCCATTCAATCAAAAGTAAGGAGTAGAAATTGTGTGTTGTTATCATCTCAAGAATTATGCACCCATATTGTGAAGGACTCCATCTTTTCCAGTTCCTTTCCAAGCACTGGAGATCAAGCAAAGGCTCAAGTATTAATATATAAGGCTTAAGCACCAAGATATAAAAACTGATAAAATATGCTTCTTATAGGTAATAATTTCCATTACAGAGGAGCCTAAGGGATATTTTCTTTTTCCCCTTATTGGAACTGTGTGTTGATGATGTACATAATTTATAGGAGAAACTGAATCGCATGCATATCATTCAACATGAATCTTTTGACACCTCAACTTTGTAGAAGTGAGAAACTATATCAGTGCAAATTTCCTCTTTTTATCCTGCACTTTAATCTATGTAAATGTAGCCTCTTTATTTCGGTGGAAACTGTTAATTTTTAGAACTGAATTTGCTGATAAAAACACTGATAAAAATGTTTATAATTGTCCTTTTAAACAACCATGACAGCTTCGTGCCATTCTGCACAAAGCTATCCAATATAAGTAGATAACAGAAACAAAACATGGAAAATATTATCCCCTAATTAATGGCATGATGTCCTTATTCTTTTTCCCCCTTGCTCCCTGCCCCAAACAGCAATATTGAATTTTCTCCAGAGCAATCCAGCATCACAACCTCTTGCATGCTCATTGGCTGCTTAGATGGAAATTGTCTAGACAAAGGTTTGTTAGTAAAATTTTCCAAATGCATGACAAACATATGGAAATAGTCAAGTGAAGAACCAAAGCATGCTGTCCTCATGATACCACTGACTGAATGTAATATACACCAAATGTTTTTTCTGGTAATTTCAAAAACTGTAGGGCAGGTGTGTTCTGAGAGTAGATACAAACATTTAACTGCCTATAACCTTATGAAGAATGCTAGCATTGCACTTGGAGAGAGATGGGATGAGGCACTGATGCTGACTAAAGGGATCTCCATGTGTCTAATGAAATGGTACAGTCTCATGAGAAATGGATTACGTGCCTTTCCTAAGCATTGTAATCAGCTCTAAATGTTCTGGAGCCACATAGTCATGAAATAACCATGGTAACGCTACTTCTGGGTTCAGTTGTGGTACCTGAATACTGAAAGGTAGATAATGAAACACCAGTTTTTAACTAAAGTTTTTGCAGCAATTCTGGAAAAGCTTTGGTAACCAAAATAGTGTCATGCTGTTATGAGTATGTATATTAATTGGGAACAAATAGAAAGCCATTTAATGATAAAACCTTCATCATAGACAGTCTGTTGACCAAGTGCAAATGAATAATTCCCTTAAACAAAATTATCCTGAATTCCTATTCAATTAATTACATTAGACTTATTCTTTGAATCTCACTGCATCCATATTATTATTGTTATTAGATTGTTATTCCCCTCTCCACCTCATCTAGCATGTGCTTTCATATTGTCCTCTGTATAATAAAACTGCAGTTATATCTTTTTATGACAGTTTTCAAATTGGCTTTGTACACAGGACTTAGCCACAAGCTGCGAAAGCTAAGTTTCTAAGTGGCTTATTGGAGAAGATTTGTCCTTTCACCAATGCTCCCTGACACCAACTGACTTTAAGTAATTGGGAGTAATCAGAGATTGGCTTATCTATTGATGCTACCAGTAACGATCTGAAGACATG
Organism: Stegonotus admiraltiensis; assembly: GCA_032468215.1. Taxonomy (NCBI): domain Eukaryota; kingdom Metazoa; phylum Chordata; class Lepidosauria; order Squamata; family Colubridae; genus Stegonotus; species Stegonotus admiraltiensis. Next base: position 10,850 of record JANHZT010008652.1, on the reverse strand, counting down.
TCTTCCATCTTGTGTAATGGGCTGATAAGGCAAGAGGTATAGTCGATGACATAAGAATATGGAAAATCTGAAGAAAGTAATAAAAGGCTAAAGCACAGACAGAACAATCTCATATGAAAAACTAATAAAATAAAATGCTTAGTTTGGTTGTCTTGGAAATAAGAAGAAACAAGAAAGGATAGGTCCACAGCTTGGAAAAGATGGTAGGGATTATAATATGTAACAGATGCAATATGTGATTGTATCAAGGCACACAACACTGCTTGCCCACATTCATTCTGGACCAATTGTAGCTTTCAGCTGGTATTCAGATGCAGCCCATTGCAATATCCACTGATTAAAGTGGCTTATGGGGTAACTATGACATTAGTGATCATAAGAAGGGACTTCCAATTCAGGAAAGGGGGACAGTTGGTGCACAAAGACTATCCTTAAGTGTTGTACCTTATGATTCTTGATGAAGGTTTCTTTTCTTTTCTGTACATTGAGAGCATATGCACCAAGATAAATTCCTTGTGTGTCACACACTTGGCCAATAAAAAATTCTATTCTATTCAAACAGATCCGTGCAAAGATGTTCCTGGCCACAGTTGCCACTTGCTCTTTAAGAAGAATCTGTGAATCTAGGAAGATATCCTAAATGTACACCAGTTGTACCTGGGAAGTATCACCCATGAAGTATTAAATATGAAAAGTCTGAGGCAACCCCTAGTCACTCAGTTTTGTCAGGGTTGAGCTTAAGCCTGTTCCTCTCCATCTAGACCCCAATAGCCTATAAGTGCTTGGACAAACGGGTCACCATTTGTCTCAAACCTACTCTACCTTCTATAGCAAAATTAGTGCCTTTACATTACACCGACCAAGATCTTATGCTGCTAGCATTGACTAAATGGGATGAACTGAGTTCTCGTGAATCTTTATTAGCTGGAAAGTTCCTTGATTCACCCTGTCACCAGAGATAAAACATCTCAGCAGTCTGACCAAGGTTGACTTATAAAGATTGTCATATTGTGATTGAGACAACCTGAAAGTTCCAAAGGGGGAAAATATCAAAAGGATAGAAACTGTATTGGCTAGGAAGGAGGTTACCAAAGCCTGCGCACAGTACATTTAATTAGAGTTTGAGTAATGATTGCTTCACTTTTGCATCTGCTCCCTATTCAGCTGGGGGTGGAAGACAATTCTGAGGCATGTATTTTGATCACCACTCAACTGTTTTAGCATAAGTATTAACAAGATGTCAGAACAGGGTGATCTTATGTAATATATGTGTTGGTGAAATACACAGGCAACAATAGGGTAAATTAAGGATATTGTGGCTGGCTCGACAGTGAAAGTCTTGGCATTCAATTTATGCACATCATTTTAATCTAGATGAACATCTTATTTACTTTTAAATTGATACCAGCAAATAGGAATTTGGAAAGATGTGAGAATGCAAAATGGGTATACAAATTTGTCTTTAAGACATAGGAGCAGTCTGGATGACAAGGAAAACAATTTCACAACAGGCACAAAACTTTAAAAGCAGAAGAAAAAAGGTGTGCTTATTTCATACTAGTGTGGGAGTTCCGCCTGTTGACTCTCTGCCTGGATAATGAAATTATCTGGCATTGCCACACAAACACACGTATTATTAGTTAAAACAATTTGTATAGGAAAGTCTCAGTCTTATCTCCATGTCCTAATCACCTTATATGTTCTTAAGTACAAGTGCATTTCCATTGCAACCCTTAACATTTTGTTTCCCAATACATTGTTTTGTTCTGTACAACACACTTCACAAGCTTTGCACATGACATCCTGTTTATAGGAAGAAACATTTCTTTAGTGGCAATTGGTAGGTTAGGCACCACATAAACAATAGATATAAAATTGTTGCCTTCTAGAAGATGTCAAGGATTAGACGTATAAGGTTGGAATTAAAACTACTAAGGACCTGAATATCGTTATGTTGGATGAAGAAAGAAGCATCAATTGGGAATATAAAAAGCGATTACACCTTTACTTCCATTATTATAGTTTTGCTAGATATGGATAACCTACTCAAATAAATACTACTTTCTAAAAAGAAAATCATAAGGAAGATATTAGCAGCATATCTGTTGCAGATACCACTATCTTTAAAATGGAATAACACTCTGCGTTAGGAATCCTAAAGAAAGCAAGCAGAATGCAAAAAGCAGGATCAAGAGGAAGAAGTGTGATCAAAGTTTGTTCTAGGGTTCAAGGGAAAAGGTTACAACATTTGTAGCAAAGCTCAGAGGAATAGAAAGAGTAGTCAATGGATGGGTGATGAGAGAGACATGATTTGAGATTTGGGTGGCACAGCTATCTATGATATGATAAATTTAAGATTAATTTTCATTTAAAAGTTATTTTGTTAGACACACCATACTGAGAATTGGAATAAATTTAAAGCAAGATTGTCTCCTAAAATCCTTTTATGGCTGCCGCCCTAGGAAGCTTTTTTTTTTTCAGAAGAGATATGACAATTATGCAAACTTGGTTAGCTTATCCTGATCTACTGATCTTCACTGAAATAGAACCTAGATTAAAAACAAGAATTGGAAAGGAGGTTATATTTGTCAATAGTTTGCCTATGTACAATTGCCAGAAAGATTTACACTAGATAAAAAGATTTTGTTTTGCAGATGAAGAAACAGGCTTTAAAAGAAACTTATATACTAATGATAACCATCTCATTGCCAAGGAATATACAGTATATTGTTGTTGAAAATGAATCAGGAGGATAAATATATTAATGAGTATATGATTAAATGGGCAATTTTTTAAATATAATACTATGCTCAATCAATGGGAAAATGTGGATTAATAGATGGAAATATAATATGAAATAATTTTTTAATAAAATGATGTATCTTCTGACTTCTGAAAAATAGTCAAAGATATATACTATAAGGGAATATCACTCAAGTGTTGGAAATGTAATCAATGTGAAAGTACTTTTTATCATCTTTGGCGTACATATAAGACTGCCAAGTAGTATTGGGATCAGATATGTTGTTTGATTCAGAAAATATTAAAAATGAATGTGAAATTGAAACCAAAAGTTTATCACAGATAAACAGATTGAAAGAAAGCATGGGATTTTGTTTCTATATATGACAATGGTGGCGATACTTTTATATGCACAGTGATGAAAACAAATTCCCACTAAAGAGTGGATTCTGAAATTAATGAAATTGTCAGAGATGGGAAAACTGACTATTTTGGTGAAAGACAAAAGCCTATCTAGCTTCATTTCTATCTGGAGACCACAACTGGACTTCTTGCTTCAGAAATATAAAAAAAGTTTTGATTTTAGGATTCACTGATTAGATGTGTTCTGATTACAGAAAGTATATTTCGATGTTATCATTAGACCTGCTGTTCTCTGTCTCTTTCTCCTTCCTTCTCTCTCTCTCTCCCTCCCCTCCTCTCTCTTCCTCTAATAATATCAAGAGCTCATCTGAGAAAGGATGGGGAAGTGCTAAGAAGTTACAAATAAGACCGAAGCACTGAAAATGAGAATATTTGAATAGATTGATTAAAAAAAGAGAAGAGAAAGAAATCTGCCAACATTAATATATACTTATTCTTGAACTTTCTGTTGCCAGTCATTTTACATGGTTAAATTAAAAATTAAGATACATAATAATTTCAAACAACAGTGAACATTTAATGATAGCAAAGATACAATTCTTTAAAAAAAATCTATATTGGATGTCACAAAATTAGTACTCCAGTTCTCTGAAACAAATGACACTGTACAAACTGTTGCCTCTGTGTCTACAGTAATGATTCATCCAGAAAACTAACCAGACAGTTTTGTATATTTACTATTGAAGGAAACAAGAGTAAGGGGCCCGAGTCAGGGGTATTCTTGCTTTACCGGATATATGACCTGCGGTAGCCCCTCACTAATTGACTGACCCTTTTTATGTTTCCTGTAATTGTTTCCTGTTTCTACAGATTGCCATAGGAACTAGGATGCTCCTTTTGGACGTATATAGAGCATTGAATTGGGTGGAAGATGGGAGATTTCTGTAGTTATAATAAATGCTTATTATTCATCCAGATTTTAGAAATCATTGTTTTACAAATCATTGTTCCAATGGAATGAGGCAGATTTCCACTGGAATGCCTGATAATAAGTGTGTGTGTTTATGAGTGTGTGTGTGTGTGTGTCTGGGACAAGTATTTGTGCGAAGGAATACTTACAACACAAACTGGGACTTCCCTATACCTGTTGACTCCTTTGTAATAGAGTCTTAAAGGAGACTTCTGCATAAGTATGCCAATACACAGTTGGATGCCAGCTGTAATATTAATGGCATCACAGGTCTGACTATTTATTTGAGTCTGCATTATCTTAAATCCTGTGCATAGCTTATATGGTTTTGCCACCCACTAAGAATACCTATAGAGTCTTTGTAACACTTTTAGTCATTTTTGTAAGGAAGATGCTAGTGGTTGACAGCTTGATTTGCAGGCGGGCAGCTTTTTGTGTCTGTTTATCTGTCTATCTGTCTAAAAATGAACTTGATAGGGAGAGGTGTAAGAGAGAAAGAGACAGAGAAAAACCAACAGTTAAGCAAGAAGAAAACAAACTGATAATTTATCTCGTCAGGAGCGATGTTGTCAATTAATATTCTGAGACATAACTTCACAGACTTGAGAGCCAAAAGCACAAACTTAAACTAACCAAGTGATTTGTTTCCTCAAAATTTTCTGCTCTATTATTTCTTTAACAAAACTGGATTTTTAATGCATGTAAAAGCTGTCTTTCTTATTTCACTTTGTGTACCTCTTATTCATTATTATTTTTAAACTGTACCATGAAGAGATTTAGTCACAAATGAAACAACTAATAGCAGCCCCCATAAGCAACTATAACAGCTCATTTTTTTAAAAAATCAGATATATTAATAAATGCAGCCATTCAATAAATTGATCATGGATTGACTCCTCTCTTCTGAATCATGTCCGCTTTGACATCCCTTTACTATCAATACACAAGCTATTTGTTTATAGTGATGGGAGGGTGATTATAGATCCAAAAAGATATACTTTATGTGGTCCAAAATTTCAGGCTGCTATTGTCTCAATTATGATTTAATTATTGTGAGGGAGAAAAGCCTGAAACTAAACTCAACATATTTCTGATCACTTGCATCTATAAATTGCATGAGATTTTCTAGAGCTGGTCAGAAAGCTACTGTAATATAGATAGATGTTTCATGAATACCACAGATGCTGGAAAACTTAAGGGAGGAGAATTCTGTACTCTGGAACAAACTCAGTTGGTCTGGGTTGGTATATCTTTCCAACAAATGCGAACGCCCTAGAATCCATATTCTTACCAAGTTCTGTGAACTGGTCGTGGAGCTGACTATTAAGTATTTTACTCTTTTTAAATGAAAACAGCATTTTTTGTATAAAATATCCACGTGAAGAGCAATACATCACCATGTACACTCTTCTAGCTGTATTTCCAATCCTATTTCAATGTGTTCAATGGCTCCTAATCTTCAAACAACTTCAAATTTCTAGAAAAACCTGTTTCAGATTTAAGAAGCTACCATTTCACAAATTTATAAACGTTTTGGTTTTAAAGTTATGAATGCTGTGCAAAAATTATTTTTTTAAAAACTGAACATGTAGGTTCAAATGGGACAAAATAAACTTAATTGTGTTTTTTGCATTGTGAGAAATCATCATGAAGAGACCTGAGATAGATTTTTAAAATTCTCATATCCAGGACCTTTATGGGAAGGCTTTTTCCTAGATAAGGTTCTTCAATAAAAACATACTGGTTAATAGATTTCTGTTTTTATGTGTGCTGAACTCTCAAGAAATACTAGACCCAGAGTCTTGGATTATTGCCAATAAAGAAAGCCAGAAGGAAATACAGAATACCCTCTTAACCAGGGATACTGGTCAAGGAAGTTATGGAACCAAGACAATAATTTATAGTAACAAAATAAATATGAATAAATATTTAATTATGCACAATATCTTACTATAAATAAAGCCATGGTTTTGTGTATATATAAGGCTAGGGGTATCTAAGAAGATATTAGCAAAGGGATAGGAAAAGAGAATCAACAGTTGTAGATGAAGTACATCAGAAGATCTAAAGAGAAGGGACAAAGACAATGCTAAAGATATGAAAAAACGGAAAGCAAGAGGAATATTTCCAGGAAAGCTGTTAATAGAACTGGAGCAGAAGATGGAAAGAAGTTTTGGCAGGAAGAGAAGCAGGGGGAGAAAATGTAGCATACTATTAGCTTTGATCCATCTGACATCTTTTGATTTGCACTGATGGTGTTACCTAGTTGGATAATGAAATGTCTACAAGCAAAAATGAAACTCAGAGAGCACCAAGACTTCCAAAGTACAACGCTGAGCTATAGATATTCTCTTCTGTTGAAACATTTAAGCCCCTTACTGAAGAGAGTAATACCCTCATAGATTAGCAACTGGTTAAAGAACAGAAAATAGAGAGCAGAAATGGACAATTTTCATATTGAAGAGATGTGAAAAGTGCTCCCTTCTCCGGGAATCAATTTTTTGACTCGGTATCAGCATCATAAAATGTAGCCATATCTTTCAGCTTCTTTATGTCTGAGCTAGAGTTAAGCATCAGTACTAAAATGGACAAATTTGCAAATGATATCAAATTCTTTATAGCAACAAAATCAAAACATGACTGTGACAAACTCCAAAATATTTTCACCAAATAGGGTGAATGGGTCATAATAATATCAAATTCAGTTTGGTGTTACAAAAATGAAAGTGATAAGATACTGGTCTTAAATGCCCCCCCACCCCCTTAACACACGTGTGAATGCAGTCTTTCCTAGTAATGACTGATCAGGAAAATGATTTGGGAATTATGGTAAGGTAGTTTAATAAAAAATGCTAAGATAAGTTAGTTGTGACTGCTAGGTTGCTTCTGAGGAAATGAATATTGCCATCTTGCAATTCTGCTGTTAGTGATAGCATTTTAGATTAGAAACATAAATGTATGCAATTCTGTTTTATGTTATTCACTATTCTGTCCTAAGGTCAATATTATATAGTATGACTGTGTTTTCTGCTCCTAAACACCATGAAATAGAACTACTGAGGCACTTAGAACATCAAATCCAAGTTTAGGAACTGAGAAATGACCCACCCAGTATCTTGACACAGTCCTTGAAGCCAGAAAGATATGCGTTTTAGGATTAACTCTTGCCTAGAACTCCAGGCTACACTGGTATATTGCTAGTTGTACTTTTTTTGTTTATTGATATGTTTATAATGAAACTGGGGTCGACACGTCTGGGTTAAATATCCTAGGAAAGCAAAAATGGACCAATAAAACTTGAAGAACTACTCAAAAAAAGCCTGGCTAGGTAACTGAGCCAATCACTCTTTCAGCCCAACTCACTTCACATAGCTGTTTTGTGAGGAACCCAGGAGGATTAGGTATGTTCACTGCCTTGAGTTATTTAATAAAGGAGAGATTAAAAAATAAAATAAATGGAAAGTAGCTACTCAATGCTTCATAATTTCTAACATGCTACTATGAAGTGACTCTTCTTTACCAGATTTTTTTTGAAACAGAGTAAGCCACAATCTGCAACACAAAAGGAAGAATTTTGTAATGCTCATAAATTATGCAGATTTGACAGATTTTATTTTAGTCACTCTCTTTTAGACATTGTTAGGCAAAGAACTAGTATCCTGTACTATTCTTTGGTTAACTCAAAAGACAGTACCTTCCCAATTTAAATGGATATTGCCTGCCTCCTTTTAGCATGTACATGAATTATTGTCTCTCAAATCTGGCATACTCCACATAAATGGATCTTGCAACTCTTAGAACTGGGAATCTGGGAGTTACAGTCCCAATGCATCTGGGGGGTTTGGTTATAGAAAATTTAAGAGGTGCTTCTTGAAAGTAAACACTGTAATTCTTGGGATACTGGTTGAAATGCCTGGAATTCAATTCAGTCCAGTAGCTAAGCATGACATCCCAGACCATGCACGCAGTCTTTAGGGAAAATCTGATTTCTGTTCCTTCTGTTAGCTCCTTCTGCATCTGGTAGCAAGTAAATAATAGATGCATAAATCTGATAGATACTGGTGAAAGCAAAATGATATGCTATAAATATAGTTTCAGTATATCTGTGCAAAATTTAGAAAGCTGATTTTTGGCTTCAGCATACTGAAATTTATATTAAGTAGCAAGCCAAGTGATAACAAAACAATCATCCATTATTACACCACATATCCAGTTCAAGCTTTTAAACCAGCAATAGTAAATGGTCCTATAAACTGTTCTTGCAAAAAAAATGTGCATATGAACATTATGCTGTATAGCAGACATTGCAAACTTAGCAAGTGCATTGCTAATGAACCCCTCATGTTCCTGAACATCAGCACAGTACTATAGTCATACAAAACGAAAGTTTTTATGACTTTCATTATAGTTTCATTATCTCTGGTTGCTAAGAGGTGAGAAAAATACAGTGAATTGATGTTTAGACATACTTACCATATACCCATTTAAATTAATGGGACTTAAGTTATGACTAACTTAACCCATTGATTGGAGCCAGTCTTCTCTTAATATGACTCTTCTGGGCTCAGCTAAATAGATCATAGAATAGTCAGCAGAATATTTGAAAAGACTGCAATAGTTGGCTTGTAGGCAGTTAGACTCATCTATTACAAATCCTTGACTAAATTAGAAAGGTTCTTCTGATACATTGGACAATATGTGTTTATTAATGTTCTCCTTTATTTTATAAGATCTATTATTAACATAACAAAAATACAACTGACAGATGACATGATGAAGCCATTGCGGAGTATGGCAGGCTTCTGAGTAGTTCCTTCCTCTTTTTCTGACTATGTTGCAAGCATTCTTATTTTTCTGTCACTTTCTTTTCTCCAAGAGTGTGCCTATATATATCACCTGAGGCACAGAGTGCAACTCCCATCAGTATTAGTTGTAATCCAAAAGCATGAAGAGCATCAGATTGGGGAAAGGTGAAGGCATCATCTAATTTAAAAAGAAATACTTTATTCCTAGGCATTTTTGGCATAATCAGTAGATAAAGCCACAAATGACCCCCTCCCACAAACGCACACTAAATTAGGCAATGTCCCATTTATATTTAAGAATAAAAGTAGAAGTTTACCATCTCTATAATTACCCTGTCATTCTTTTTTAAATATTTGAGGAGTTATTTTTCAAGCAACATTCTGTAGTATACGTTATCTTGAACGTATAATTCTTAAAAATTTTTCCTCTTACAGACCTGACCGCACACAAAAAAAAACATAAAGAAGATGCTGTTCAGAGTATGCTGCCAGTTCTTATTGTCAACTCACAAAATTAAAGAAAATAAAGATTCCATAGCATTAACTCTGTCTTCCTCCCTTGTTATTGCCTGCAAAATGAATTAATGTTGAAATGCAATTAAAAATGTAATGTGGAGACATAGAGGTGAGTTGATGGCAGGGAGGTTTTTTTTTGAATGGGGGGGAAGGTTTGCAGAGTGATCAGACCATGATGAAATTATGCCTTATCTTAATGCTTACCTTCACTTACTTGGGGAGTGGGCAATTTTTCATCTTTAATTCTCAGTACTGGTGGATAGATGCCTAGGTTTTCAAAAGCCAGCTTCCATAATAGCCCTCAGCCATTCCTACACACTTCAGTCCACACTTTCTAGAGCCACTGACAAATAACCTCCTGCATCCTAGATCACCGATTAGCTTAGTTCCGTCCGAGCCTCTTTTCCAGCAGAGAAATCAGCCACTGTTGTTGATCTCTCTTCTTTTTTTCTAGCTGCTGATCACAAATGTTGGAGGGGTGCCTGGGGGGGTGCGGTGGGGAGAGGGATAGAAAGTGAGGTTGGATTGAATAAAAAGGTCTCATGCGAAAGAATCTTGGCCAGGAGAAAAGGGTCGAGATTTCATAACATTATGGACGTTTTCCGAAAAACAAAAACATGCACGATCAGTGGTGGACTTGTAGTAAGGAAAAACCCAAACGTGATGGCTCCATCTATGGGTGCGTGAGCCAGGTATACAGCTAGAGAGGAAAGCATTATTTTAAACTGTAGGTTTCAAGCAGGATTTATTAAATATTCCAAGTTGAATGAACCTGTAGCAATTTGCCCGGGGCTAGATTTTACTCGAGCAGTGTTTCTCTCCCCAGGCGCCGGTTTAAATACGATCATCTTCCTAGCCACTGATTTTAGCTAAGAATTCTTAGGAACGGAATCATCTTCTATCGTACTCGTACGGCTCGGTAAAATAGAAAGCCTATGTTGGGAGGGGAAAAAAAACCACGAACTATTCGGGGCCACGTTTTTGCAAGATGGTGTTGCCAGTTCCTCTTACCTTCCAACACGGAGCGTTGGAAAACACCTCTCCTTTTCATCACGAGAGGGTGCCGAAAAAGTTATACCTGGGTCGAGTTGGGATACTTATAAGTACATACGAGATCAAATTACACCCCGGCCAAAACAGTCGCCTGTGATCTTTGGCGGGAATTTGTCCCCACAGTCTGCCCTCTACCTGCCTTTTAAATAAACTTCAGAATACGGTTTGCGTAAAATCCCGCTTACGCTACGTTGCTTTAATGGGTAGGGTCTTGCCCACCCACCCTCAGGTTGAAGGACTTCAACTGGAACAAGAGGAAGAACACAACGGGGGGGGGGATGAGCAGTAACACAGATTCGGAAAACGCACAGCCTCCTGTGGGATATTTTTTTTTTGATTTCATTTATATGCCGCCCTTCTCCGGAGACTCAGGGCGGCTTACAATGTGTTAAGCAATAGCC
>JANHZT010008649.1:0-12078 GCA_032468215.1 Stegonotus admiraltiensis | reverse complement strand
ATAACACTCTCAAGACCTGCCTCAGCCACCCCGTCTGAACTAACCCAGTCAGAGGCCAAACCGTCCCGAATCTGATCGATTTTATCTTGCAGATAACGCCCAAAATCCTCCACCCGACCCTGCAAATCCACTAAAGAGAGAAGATGGCAAGGAAATAACAGGAAGTAGAGAGAAAGCAGAGCCGCTTAACTCATGCTTTGCATCAGACTTCACGCAAAAAGAAATTATAGCCAAACGTACCAAAAAAACTACTGTAAAAGACAAACTAGAAATAAAAATTAAAGTATCTTTCAAAAATCTTGGAGCACTGTGGAAGTACCCGAGGATTTAAAAAGGGCTGATTTGGTTCCCATCTTCAAGAAATGAAAAAAACAGACCCAGGAAACTACAAACCAATTAGCCTAACTTCAATACCTAGGAAGATCCTGGACAAGATAATCAAAAAACAGATCTACGAACAACTAAAAGCAAATAAAGTTATAACTAGTAGCCAGCACAGGTTTGTTAAAAACAGATCATGTCAAACCAATCTTATTTCATTCTTTGATAAAGTAACTAAATTAGTAGACCAGCAAAATGCTGTGGACATAGTATACTTAGATTTCAGTAAGGCATTTGACAAAGTAGACCACAACCTACTTCTTGATAAGCTAGAAAAATGTGGAATAGACAACATTGCCACTAGATGGATTTGTAGCTGGCTGACAAACTGTACTCAATGAATAGTTTTTAATGGTATTACATCCACATGGAGAGAAATAAGCAGTGGAACACCACAAGGCTCTCTCATAGGCCCAGTACTCTTCAATATTTTCATAAATGACTTAAGTGAGGGAATAGAAGGGGAACCTATCAAATTTGCAGATGATACTAAGCTGGCAGGAATAGCCAACCCCGCAGAAGACAAACTCAGGATCCAAAAAGATCTTGATAGACCTGAACAATGGGCCTTATCCACCAAAATGAATTCATGTAGAGAAAAGCAAAGTTTCACATTTAGGCAGGAAAAACCAAAGGTATACATACAGATTAGGTGAGACCTGGCTCAAAAACAGTAACAGTAACAGAGGGACCTTTGAGTCCTAATGGATGATCACTTGAATATGAGCCGCTGCAGCCAAAAAAGCTAATATAATCCTGATTTGTATAAACAGAGGCATAGAATCAATATCACATGAAGTATTAGTACTGCTTTATAAAACCCTAGTAAGACCACACCTGGAATACTGCAACCAATTTTGGTCACCATACTACAAAAAAGACGTTGAGACTTTGAAAAAGTTCAGAGAAGAGCAACTACTAAGATGATCAAAGGCCTGGAGACTAAAACATATGAAGAATGGCTGCAGGATCTGGGTTTGGCTAGTCTAAAGAAAAGAAGAATTAGGGGTGACATGATAGCAGTATTCCAATATTTGAGGGGCTGCCACGATGAAGAGGGGGTCAAATTATTCTCCGAAGCATGAGAGGGCAGGACAAGAAACAATGGTTGGAACCTAATCAAACAGAGAAGCAACCTGGAATTAAGGAGAAACTTACTAACAGTGAGGACAATTAACCAATGGAACAACTTGCCTTCAGAAATCACGGGCAGTCACTAGACTAGACAGTCACTTATGTGAAATAGTATAGGTTCCCCTGATTAAGCAGGGGGCTGGACTAGAAGACCTCCAAGGTCCATCCCAGCTTTATTCTATTCTTATTCCAGAATGCAGGACATAGAATATGGTCTAAAGTTAGAGTAAGATAGATGAACTGGCTATAATGAGGTGAATTCTGCTCATATTTCAACATATCCACAGGGCTTCCATCAAACAGGCATGCCTTCGTCACCTACCAAATGGACTATCTATTCAAAGTGTTTAGTGGGTAGAAGATACCTTCATGTCAGTGGAGAAGTCTTTGCAGTTTCCTTGGCAACATTTTTGGAAAAGTGTTTCCCATTACCGCCTTCCTAGGACTGGCAAGTTTGATTGGCCCACCCAGCTGGGTTTGTGTCTATGGCAGGATTAGAACTCAGAGTGTCCCAATTTCTTGACCGCTGCCTTTAAGTAGTACGTCAAAGTGGCTTGCTCGGTTCAAAATGGGACTATCATAGAGAATTTTTGGCTGATACAAAATGCAGCTGCTTGTCTGTTAATGGAGATCTTCTAATAATATTTCACAATACCAGTACTTCAGGAATTGTGCTGGCTACCAATTTGTCTCTGGTACAATTCAAGGTATTAGTAATAAAGGCCTTTATGGCTTGGGGCATAGATGTATGTAGGGCTGCTTACTCCAAGCAGAATCTATTCACCCAAGGTGTACAGCACAGAAACGATATTAAAACTCCCTATCCTCCACCCTCAAGGAGCAAGAGCAGGGGATTTAGAAGCAAGCATGTTTCTTGATGGGGAACTCCCATTGGAAATAAAATCAGCATCCTCATTGTTAAAATTTAGAAAATTGGTGAAAACTCAGTTATTGTATTTAAGCAAGCATTCAGAAATTAAAATATGTAGCTAGCATGTAGTTGAGCATTATAAATGGTGTTGTCAATATGACTTTTACTACTGATATTATATTGTGTATGGCACTCAGGTTGCTTTTTCCCCCTGAAGCAGAATAAAAGCACTTGTAAATATATAAACCCAGCTCTTTTTCTCCTGATTTTTCAGTTGTACTTGTAGCTGGTTCTGTCTTTCTTTGTTCTTGCTCTGACTTCAGGCAGATTGAAAATTCCTCCTTGTTTCCTGATTTTCTGACATAATTATATCACCTTAAAAATCCAGTGATATGATGCCAAAGGATCAACCTTCTGTGTTGTTTTTATTGTAAATCAATGTGTACAATTACCCAATGTAGTTACAGAACTATAAATAGAATCCTATCAAAGGGATTGTTTTCTTCTGTTTTCTATTTACTGACACACCCTCTTCCCTTCAAAAAAAACAACAGAAGAGTAGTAATCTAGCACATGAGCTAACCTGATTTCCTACTTAAAATAACAATATTTTTTCCTTAGGGAAAACCTATAATAATTCTGTCTAAAAATTAGTCCTGCTACCAACAGTTTTTTGCTCAACATTTTCCCCATCCTCGGTTGCTAAGGAGATTAATTAATTCTTTAATGGCCACTCCTCCCACAATGACACCAGGTTTTTTTTCTCATCATTTACCTACAAAGCCTGGAATGAAAAATTATGCCTCTGCTTAACGTTTATTCCCCTCTATATGCTGACTACTATTTGAGACTTTCATTGTCCACAAAATATATTTACCTGCAAATAATGTAGTGAAGACCCCATGCACATTCCACTGCAGTTCCTATTCCATCTTCCAGCCTGGAACAAACCAAGTGAAGCATGCATTGAGGGAGGGTGGATTCTAAGAGCAACCTGCAGACAAAAAAGAAAAACTTATTTAATTACTAAGCAAAGAACTAAGCAGTCAGATAAGCGCTACCATATCACAGAAGCTTATATCGTGTGGAAGAAAACATTGTACTATTGAGGCCTTGATAAATGCAGCAAGAATTTATATACAATTTTACAGGGCTACATGTAGATTCTCTGCATTAAAATGTATGTAGGTACTGGTTAAGGAATAAGGCTAGAAACAGGGAGACTCTAGTCCTGCCTTAGGCACAAAGGCAATTTTAGTAACCTTAGAACCAGCAAATACCACCTCTGGCTGGCCCCCGAGTGGGGTGGGAATGGAGATTTTGCAGTATCCTTCCCCTGCCACACCCACCAGGCCACACCCACAGAACCGGTAGTAAAAAAATTTGGATTTCACCACTGCCCCACATCACCAAGGATACTGTTGCTGCAGGAGCAGTTTACAAGAGACATACTTCCTCGAGCAGCCCTCATGCCCCAGCTTGACCTTGCCAATGTCCAATCAGGGCAGGAGAAACTGATAAATGGTATTTGGATCCAAATGGGCATCACATAATCACATAAGCATGTAATTCCTAATTAGAATTTCACTTACGGTATGATTTCAGCCACAGCTTCCTTGGATTGCAAGAGTTGTGATAGAACATAGCCAACACCTTCTTGTATCGTCACATGAGGAGACTGAAATCAAGCAATCCAACTTATCATCCAATAGTTTAGGGTCAAAGAGGCAGTTGGAGAAGGAAGCAGAGAATAGCAATGCATGTACAAGAAAACAGATTGTTCTAAGTATCCCACAAATTGTATGGAAACACCCCACAAATATTTTCTTGTTTGGTAAATTGGGCTAAATCAGTAAAGAAAAAGCTGTAATGCTGACAATTCAGTTGCCTATATTCAGTAGCATTTCTAACAGTTTCATGCAGAAAATAATATATTGGACCTGTGGACAAGGTTACCTATGCAAGAACTATCTCAAAAAATATACTCTTTTAGAAATACTCAGAAGTTTCTCAATAAGTTAAGCAACTCTTAGTAATACAGTAACAAGCTATATTTTTAAAAAAGGAAGATATCCTCTTTGAAAATTATTTAAATGTCTTGAGCAACTATAAGATATTGCACATTACAGAAAAAGGAGATTTCACTTTTTTTAGTCACGGAGAATGAAAAATGAGTGCATTGTAGTAGTTGAGGGATTCAATCAAGACTAAGAATACCCATTTAGTCTTGGACTTCATTGGAAGGCCTTGGGCCAGTCATTATTTCTCAGTGTAACTTAAATCAAGTAACTTATCATGTAACTTAAATGAAGAAAATTTCACATTTGTATCAGGAATAATATGTAATAAATAAAAGTAATTCATGAACCAAAACTGATATTCAAAATGGCTGGGCAAGAATTATATTTGATACTCACCTCAATACAGGATGCCAACACTGGGATGATGCCCTGAGGTAGAAGGTGTTTCTTCACAGCTTTCATCTCAACTACTAAGTTCCCTAATGTGTATAAACACAACTCCTGAAATACATTAGGAAAGAGTATGTTCCTCCCCTATGTTCACTCTAATTGCAACTTTATGAACAAGAACTGCAAACAAGAGTAAGATTAGTAAATATCTGGAAATTTAAATTTCACTTCTGGCTTAACAGAAGTAAGAGCTATAAAGCACAAGAATCCATCTTACCATGAGAGCTACACTGTGTCCAGAGAGGTAAGTCAGGAGATAAGAGGTTGCTGGCAAGCATGCTTCGACCACAGCAGGATCAGTAGACAGTGAAAGTTCGTGTAAACAGCAAGCTGCATCCATCTGCAGATTGGCTAGATTGCTGGTAAATAGGCCAATCAGCACAGACATATTTCCCTCCAACCTATCAATTAAAACATATATATTCTCCTGCTACACTGCATCCTTGTTGGATATGTCTAAGCAAAGAAAAGCAATGCCCAGTTGAAAGTATCCTACGGTAGTAGAACAGTTACAGGTAATCTAACTCTTGTCAGCCCTTCATGCTAGTCCAGACAAGAAGCACAAACTATGAGTATTAATAATAGCTATATTATAAGGCTACAATAACAAATCTGAAAGTATTACAAGTCTTAAAGTATTTCTCGCCTCCTTTACTTTCACTTTCCTGAAAACTAGCAAGGATCTAGTACCTTCTGTCTTTCAAGATTATTTCTACATACCATTACAACCCAAGAGGCAAAAGTGAATAGCATTTATGGAACCAGAACAACAACAAAAAACCTGACTGCATTTATTCTCCTCCCCAGAACTGGATTAGAATACATTGTGTACATTTTTGAACATAGATCATAAAGTTTAAAGATTTGGTTTGTGTTTCCTCTTCCAAATTTGAGTTATCTGTTGCAGGTTTGAAGTATATCAGCCAGGTGGAACAAAGGGGAAAAAACACTACTGGGGCTGCAAAGTGCTTCCCCATTCACAACATTTATTTCTGAAGTTGTTGACTTTTTTTTCCTATGTAAGAAAAGGCAAAGGAACAAAATTATCTATATTCAAAACACTGAACAGTAGTAAGTGTAGTAGTTCAACTTCTTAACCCTTGTATAAATTGGAATTGAATTCCTAATTCCGACCTGCTAAGACAAAATTAATATCTAACCTCTTAGTGAGGACTGAAAGTTAATTATAATTAAACAAGAAAATGATGCTCCTCTACATATTAAACGTGAATGTAATTAAGTGTTTATATACAAACTGCTAAATTTTCTCTTTCTCTTCCAAGCAAAATAGTGTTTCCACATTGCAAGTTATTAGGAAAGGGGACAATTTATTTTCAAATATTGCAAGATTGTACACACTCATCCATGTATGTACAAAATATCCTGTAGAAATTAAAAAATCCTCCAGTGTGGCAACAAAAAGTTACAATAAATATTAAAAAGGAAAAAAATTATGCTACTACCCAGTTTCCCCCAAAATAAGACATCCCCTGATAATAAGCCGAATCAGGCTTTTGAGTGCATGGCAATAAGGCCAAGCGCTTATTTCAGGGTTCAAAAAAATATGACAGGGTCTTATTTTTGGGGAAACACGGTATATTGTTTACCCAGTAAATGTTATTATGGCAATCATTTATAGAATCAAAATGAAAAAGTAATGAATCTTGTGAAGAGAAAAACAAAATCAACCAAGTATTATGTCTTGCAGGAATGGCAGAGACAGACGTAAATATTTAGGAAGAAGGAACCAAAGCAATGCCTTTCTTACCAAGTGACTAAGAAAGACAGACTCCTGTTGGTATATCTTTATATTTTTCTTTTTAGGAAGGTTTTTACCAGTATTGCTTCCTATTCCAGACTGTCATACAGATCAAATGCAAACACTTGATTTAGAGGGCAAATTAAACTTAATCTCCCTTAAATTCCAATGTTCCTTTAAACTCTATTTGCTGACTCAGTGACGAAGTTATAATACATATAAAATTTACTAACAAATGCAGACTTCAAGACTAAATGAAGAAAAAAGGCTGTAGTACTTTCAATGATATGCTCTGCTTTGAAAGTCACACTTTAAAGATGCCTTCTGGATTCAACAGGAAAATTGCCTGAAAGCTCTAAAACTATTAAGCTAGTAATACTCTTAAATCTAGACACTGAAATAAATAAGCTAAATGCTCCTGAATCTAGACATTGAAATAATGAGCCATATCTTACCAAAAAACCAAATCAGCCACTTCCCAATGGTTATATGTAAGCTATTCACAAACATATACGGAAGGTCAAGATCAAAGCCTTTGAGGCAGCATGTTATCTAGCATGTTGCCTTCTGAAAACAATCCAGCTGGGGGAAAAGGCCTCTTACCCAGATAAATGTGACAGCATAAAGTTCTAGTTGAATCTATCGAACCAAAGAAGCAATTTATACTAGTATCATTCTATAATCGATGTGTACATCAGCTAACCTGATAAATTTCTGTTGGATTTCTCTGTATTGTAGGCCTTGTCGAAGAAGTTGCACAGAGGCTGTTCTGTCTTCTGTTCCTCTCTGGATTTTTTTTAAAAGCTGAGAAACCTGCCAGTGAGCAATACTGAATCAACACAAAACTTTACAGAGAAACCAAATCTGAGATGGAAGCTTGTTTTTATTCCACTTGATATGGAAGGCAAAAATACACCACATTTTGCAACAGGAGAGAGACTTTTTTTGTCAAGAAAACAAATGGATCATAGAACAAATCAATCCAGAATTTTCACCTAAGGAATAAATGGCCACTTAAATGATAATAGGAGGTTGTGAAAATCAAGATTGCTATAGCTAAAGCATGAATGACTGTCCAAAATGGATCAACTCATTAACAACTGCAGTTGGCATACCAGAAATATTGATAAAACCTTTGCTCGCCATCATTTGTAAACCTAAATAGTTCAATAGTGAATACAGGTAGTCCTCAACTTACAATTCATTTAGTGATTGTTAAAAGTTATAATGGCACTGAAAAAAGTCACTTATGACTGTTTTTCACATTTATGACCATTGCAGCATCCCTACAGTCATGTAATCAAAATTCAGATGCTTGGCAACTGACTTGTATTTATGACGATTGCAGTATCCCAGGGTCATGTGATCCCTTTTGCGACCTTCTGACCAGCAAAATCAATGGAGAAGCCAGATTCACTTAACAACTGTGTTACTAATTTAAAAACTGCAGTGATTCACTTAACAACTGTGGCAAAAAAGGTTGTAAAATGGGGCAAAACTCACTTAACAAACATAATAATGCTGGGAATGGTGAAAAGAAAGAGAGAAACAAGGTAAGCAGACTTGATTGTAGCAATGATGTGCACACTGTTGAAAGACCTGAAGGATCAGGTTGAGGACACATCACCCTGGAGAAGGTCTATCTATGTAGTCATTAATTTTATTTTTATTTTATTTTAGAAAATTTATATTGCCGCCTACACAATTCAAGGCGGCTTACACAGATATTGACACTGACTCATGATAGCATCTGATAGCATGTAATCAATCACTCTTTAAGAATGCTGAAGGGAGGGCATTAAAGCAATATCTGGAGAATAGCCACCAGTACTTGAGGTAAGTTTTCAGAAAGTTGATAACCCAAAGACTGGAACTGAATGTACTGCAGTGAATTCCAATTCATTTAGTGACATATATCTTACCTCTTCCTCTGATAAAAAAGCTGCTGTCTCACCATCCATTTCAACTTCTCCATCGGATGACTTGTCTTCACCTAAACGCCGCTTACTGAACAACTGTTTTAGCCTCCGAGCACTTCTCAGAGCTGTAATAAAAATGTAAAATTATCAAAGTGCCCTTGTACAAAAGGAAGAGTGAAAAGAATAGTTTAATGCTATTATACAAGATTACACAGCGGCTCAATTATATAAAAATGCAATTGACAAGGGGAAAGCATAATGAAAGCTTAAAGAAGTTTATATAAATGAATCAAAAAATGGATATCTTTTGAGACATTTAGTAAGTTTGACTTTTTTTTAATATTGTCTAAGTTAAAAGTTTGGATGGAATCATGCTAAAATGACAACATACATTAAGTGGGATAAAAATAATGAATTGCCTCAGTTCAAAACTAAATAAGGAAATTAGAAACAGTTACCTGCTTCTTTCTCTCTCCGCCAAGTTCTCAGGTTCTCAACACGGCATCCAAGCAAGCGGTAACAACTTCTCTTCCAGCTTTTCGGACCAGCCGTTCCAGGTACCGAAGCAGCCATCAAGAAAACTCGAGAATAGACGAAAAGAAATAGTAGCTAAAATCAGATACAGCACTATGGCACGGGATGGAGCTCTCTCTTTAAAGTCCAGCTTAGTTAGCTCCAGTTCTGATTTGGGCTTTGTGTTTATATATTCGTTTTCTATACCAGGGCTCCTAACGTCGCATTCACACGAGTAAATAAGAGGCGCTCTATCAAGGCCAGTCCACCTTTCCTCAGCGCTTTCGAAGAGAGCCAAAAGAGAAATGGGGCATGACGGATCAGTTGTCTCCAATAATTTTTTTCCGGAAGGCCTTTTCCCGGTGCAAAGGGGTACTGCTGTACGCCGTTCCTAGAAGAACAAAATCAACAAGAGTAACCTCCCTCCTCCGGCCCACGTCGGGTCTCCTCAGCCAAATTTTCCGTGAGGACACGGCCTTCGCACAGCGGTGGAACCTCTGCGCAGCAGAAAGGGGTGGAGCCGTGTTGTTCGGATTGGTTGATATAGCCACGCCCGGAAAAAGGAACTGAAGGCGGTGGGGGGAACTGTAGATTGGAGGATTATAATGTGCCGCGGGACTGTCTCTCAGAAGTGGGTGGGGGAGGGGGGAGTAAAGTGATATTTTGATGAAAGTACAGAACTAGGATGAAAGGTGGGGCACTCAGACTTTAATTTGACCATTTAATCTGACAATGTAATTTGATAAAGTGACTAAATTAGCGAATAAGGGGAATGCTGAGGACATAGCTTACTGTACTTGGACTTCAGTAAAGCATTTGACAAAACAGACCACAGTCTACTTCTGGTAAAATAGAACAGATGGAACTCCTTCTTCATGGAGGGAGGCATGCAGTGAGACACCACAAGGTTCTTTCTTGGACCCAGCATTCTTTAACATCTTCATAAATGATCTAGAGGCAGTGGTGAAATCCATTTTTTTTAATACCGGTTCTGTGGGCATGGTGTGGTGGGCGTGGCTTGTTAGGCATGGCAGGGGAAGGATCCTGCAAAATCTCCATTCCCATCCCACTCCAGGGGAAGGATACTGCAAATCTCCATTCCCATCCCACTCCAGGGGAAGGATACTGCAAATCTCCATTCCCACCTCACTCTGTGGCCAGCCAAAGGTGGTATTTGCCAGTTCTCCAAACTACTCAAAATTTCCGCTATCAGTTCTCCAGAACCTGTCAGAACCTGCTGGATTTCACCCCTGTCTAGAGGAGGGGATGGAAGGCGAACTCATCAAATTTGCAGATAACGAAGTGGGGGAGGAGGAATAACTAACACTAGAACGGAGATCCCCAATTCCTGGGCCATGGTACTGGTCTGTGGCCTCTTAGGAACTAGGCCACACAAGTGACAGGTGAGTAAGCAAACGTTCATCTGTTATGGAATGAGACCAAACAACATTCCTGGTCAGCCAGAGACAGTTTATTGCGCAGTTTCAGAATCAGATTTGTATCTGCAGTTCTGAACAAAGAAGAACTCGAAGTCAACTGCTTTTATACCTTATCATGACAAAGGGTTTGATGTGATCACAGCAGTTTTCCATATATGGCTAACATATATTTGTTAGGCGATGATTGATACTTTCATCAGTTCTCTATATTACTAGATTCCTACATTAATTTCATTAATTTCTAACACATGAGATCATCTTAGCTAAACATCCTTTATTAATTTTGTGATTGCTGATGTGTAGGTTTATTTATTTACTATTTATTTATTAATTTGATTTATATACCGCCCTTCTCCCAAAGGACTCAGGGCGGTGCACAGCCAAAGGATAAAAACAAATAATACAAAGGTTAAAAATACTTAAAATTAATTAAATATTATGGCCAAATACATAAAATGCCCCAAATTTAAAATTCAATTTAAAACCATAAAAATTAGGCCAGCCCGGCCTGTTGAAATAAGAGGGTCTTCAATGCACAACGGAAGGAGGGCAGGTCTGGGATCCTCCTTAACTCCAGGGGTAACTTGTTCCAGAGGGTGAGTGCCCCCACAGAGAAAGCCCTCCCCCTAGGGGTCGCCAGCCAACATTGTCTGGCCAACAGCACCCTGAGGAGGCCCTCTCTGTGGGCACGTATGGGCCGATGGGAGGTTATTGGTCGCAGAAGATGGTCCCGTAGATACCCAGGTCCTAAGCCATGGAGCGCTCTGAAGGTGGTAACCAAAACCTTGAATCGCACCTGGAGGACCACCGGAAGCCAGTGCAGCTCACGCAGGAGGGGTGTTACATGGGAGCGCCACGTCGCTCCCATAACCACCCGTACAGCCGCATTCTGGACCAGTTGGACCCTCTGAGTGCTCTTCAAGGGGAGCCCCATGTAGAGAGCATTATAGTAGTCGAGGCGTCCCGATCCAGATCCGCAACTGGCGGATCAGGCAAACCTGATAAAAAGCCCCCCTGGACATGGCTGCCACATGCTCCTCCAAGGACAGCCGCGCATCCAGGAGGATGCCCAGATTGTGAGCCCCATCCGTGGGGGCCAATGTTTCACCCCCAATAGTCAGTGATGGTCAGAGCTGACTATACCGGGAGGCCGGAAGCCACAGCCACTTGGTCTTGGAGGGGTTGAGCTTGAGTCTGTTGCTCCCCATCCAGATCCGTACAGCTTCCAGGCATTGAGACATCACGGCAAGGGCATCGTTGGGGTGGTTTGGGGTGGAGATGTTCAGCTGAGTATCATCAGCGTACTGATGGAAGCTCACCCCGAAACCACGGATGATCTCCCGCAGCGGCTTCACATAAATGTTGAACAAAAGGGGAGAGAGGACCGACCCTTGTGGCACCCCACAAATGAGGCGCCTCGAGGTCGACCACTGGCCCCCTGCCAACACAAACTGCGACTGGCCAGAGAGGAAGGAGGAGAACCACTGTAAAACGGTGCCCCCAATCCCCAACCACTCCAGCTGGCGCAGCATGATACCATGGTCGATGGTATCAAAAGCCGCTGAGAGGTCCAACAGGACCAGGACCGAGG
>JANHZT010008647.1:20085-33810 GCA_032468215.1 Stegonotus admiraltiensis | reverse complement strand
GGAGGGGGGAGGGGGGAATGGGAAAATATTTGTAAAATCTTCTAAAACTTTTCAATAAAAAAAAAGGAGACTAGAAGAGAGAAGTACTTTCAGACTTGCAAGATGTCTGAAATGTCCCGTTAACTTTACAGCAAAGTAGAATTGGTTTACCTCAGTGGTGGTATTCAGCTGGTTCTATCCAGCTCGCTCAAACTGGTAGTGGCGGCTGCAGGAGGCTCCACCCACCCGCCCGGACATCATCATATCCCGTTTTTGACCATCTGCGCATGGGCGGAAGGGCTTGCTCACATCTGCGAACTGGTAGCAAAGGTAAGTGAATACCACCCCTGGCTTACCTGCTCATGTTTCCTGTCTAGTCTTCCTTATAAAGCTAATACCAATCTTGCAAATCTCAAAGCTGTTACTGTTCGGAGGTAAACCAATGAGATACAAGCAATCTTCTCCCCATTTTTGTGGCCTCAGTGTCCATCAAGATTATGTCACTAATACTTCGCAGCAAAATACTGATTTTAGTGGCACATTTTGATGTGAATGATGTGCACATGTTCTATATATGAAACATTAGACAAAAAATAAGTTGGTGTAATCTTTGCTAGGCATAATAAACCTATTTAACAGACTTCCATACATGGGCAGATCACAATCTACTAACAATAAAATGGAAGAGACAAAAAAAAGCAAGATGGACATTAAATCAGAGGATATTATTGGAGAAACCATTTGCGCAAATGATGGAAAAAGAACTTGGATTTTTCTTTACAGAAAACCGGAAAGAACAAACAACACTACAAAACTTATGGGACACAACGAAAGCGCATATTAGAGGTTTAACAATAGCCTACACCACAAGAAAAAATAAGGAAAAGAATAAAAAACAAAAGACGCTCCAGGAAAAAGTTAAAGAATTGGAATGCCGATTGCAAAAAGAACCAAAGAATAATAAAATCAGAGAAGAAAGAGATTTAGTGAAGCATAAACTTAATTTAACATTACAAGAAGAAATGATATGCAATATTAAAACAATAAAACAAAACTATTTTGAATACACAAACAACCAAGGAGATGGTTGTCATACAAACTTAAGAAAGAGAGAACGGAAAAACTAATACAACAATTACAGGACGAGGACAGGAATCTTCCGTACCAATCAGAAGGGGAAAAAAGTATTATCCAAAACTTTTTAAATAAATTATACAGTCAGGATGCTATTTCAGAAGAAAGCATTAAACAATATTTAGAAACGAGGGACTTACCGAAAATACCAGAAGAAACTAGGAAAATGCTAAACGATAAGATAACTCTAATGGAGTTGAAGGAGGATCAAGAAACAAAAAAATAATAAAACACCAGGACCAGATGGGATTCCGGTAGAGATCTACAAAAAATTTCAGGAGTTACTGGAGGGAATAATGCTAGAATTGTATAATGAAGTATTAGAATGAGCTAAATTACCAAATTTGTGGAATGAGGCATTTATAACAGTAATACCAAAAGAAGATACTGATATCAAATAGATTAAAAACGATAGACCAATTTCATTGTTAAATGCCGACTATAAAATATTTGCAACAATAACAGCGGAAAGATTTTTAAAAATATTGAATGAAATTATTCACTCTGAATAATTTGGGTTTCTCCCAAAAAGACAATTGAGAAACAACACAAGAATGGTTATGAACATATTAGAATACTATGAAGCTCATCCTGAAAAACAGATAGCGTTAATCTTTGTGGATGCACAAAAAGCCTTTGACAATTTAAATTGGCAATTCCTAATTACGCAATTAATTAATATGAATTTCAGAGAAAAATTTGTAGGGATTATTAAGGCGATATATTCTGATCAAATTGCTAAAGTAATAATAAATGGGGACCTATCAGAGAAAATTAGTATAAAAAAAGGAGTTAGACAAGGATGTCCATTATCCCCCTAACTTTTTATCTTGTCACAGATCAGACAGAATCAGGAAATAAAAGGACTAAGAATTAAAAAAGAAGAATATAAAACGCAGGCGTTCACAGATGACATGGTCTTTTTTATAGAAGAACCATTAGAAACAGGAACTAATGCAAGAAATAGAGGATTTTGGTAAGGTAGCAGGACTAAAAAGAAATAAAGTGAAAACAAAGATATTAACTAAAAATCTTACGCATAAGCAAAACAAGAAATTGGAAGAGAAATCGGGAATTCAAATAGGAAAGAAAGTAAAATATCTTGGAGTTTGGTTGACACCAAAGTGTTCTTCGATAAAAGAGGATAACTACACAAAATTATTACAACAAATACAAAAAGATTTGGAAAACTGGGCGAAACTGCAGCTATCTTTAATTGGGAGAATTGCGACAATAAAGATGAATATTTTATCTAAAATCTTATTTTTATTCCAAACAGTACCAATAAAACCTGGGATTTTGTTTTTTGTTTGTAGAATTAAATAAAACAGTTTTAAAATTTATTTGGTTAGGGAAGAAAGCCCGAATAAAACTTAAACTCTTACAAGATAATAGAAGTAAAGGAGGTTTTGGACTCCCAGATTTGGAATTTTATCATCAAGCAGCAGCTGTAATATGGCTCAAGGAATGGATAATTCATAAAAACAAGAGGATATTAACAATAAAAGGCCATGATTTACAGCTTGGTTGGCATGCGTTCATCTGGGAGGGGAAAAATAAATCACATATGTACTTTCAAAGACACCAGATAAGAGACGCATTACTAGACGTCTGGGGGAAAATAAAAAGTAACCATTATATAAAAATTCCAAGGTGGTTATCAACCATGGAAGTCATGATATATCCCAACGTCTTAGACTGGAACAAGGTGGTGACGTATAATGAGTTATTAGATGGACAAGGAGTATTAAAATCTAATCAAGACTTAAAAACCCAAGGACTAGAAATAAATTGGTGGCCATATTTACAAATTCAAACACGATATAAAAAAGATTTAGAAAATTACGGCTTTCAAAGAGAACAACAAGAATTGGATAAAATATTAGTAGGGACAGAGGAAAAAATGATTTCTAAAACTTACAATTGTCTTTTAAGATTCAAAATGGAGGAGGAAACTGTGAAAGAAAGGATGATATCCTGGGCCAAAAATTTTGGATATAATATAGATTTGGAACATTGGGAAAAAATATGGGAGAAAAACTATAAATTAACAATGTTGGCATCATATAAAGAAAATATCTATAAAATGTTTTATCGTTGGCATTTACCACTGGCAAGGTTAGCCAAAATGTATCCCAGTAGATTGTCAAAGTGTTGGAGATGTAACAATCAAAAAGGGACATTCAATCACATTTGGTGGACCTGCACAAAAGCCCAGAAATATTGGATGAAAATTAAAAAATGGTTAGAAGAAATTATAGAAGAAAAAAATGAGATTAGCCAGAGTTGTTCTTATTGGGACTCAATAAAAGTCCCTCAATATAAAAGGATAAAAGGACTCAATATATTATACTTCATATTACAACAGCAGCAAGAATTACATTTGCCCAGAACTGGAAACAGAAAAATATGGCATCAAATGCAATGACAATAAAAAAAGTCCTCGATTGCACAGAAATTGATAAATTAACCATGGAGCTTACAGATAGAGAAGAATCAGAGTATTACAAAAGTTGGACTATGTGGTATCAATGGCTTGAAACAAGAAGCAAAATTGATGCATAAATATGATATAGAAAGTACGTTAAATTCAAAAGTGTGTGTGTGTCTGTGTGTGTGTATGATAAAACTTGTTAAAGTATAAAAGGAATATGTAAATATACTATATATATGAAGAATATATTAAATTGATGTTAATGAAGAACAAAAATAGATTATAGTAAAGAATATTATATATTTAAAGGTGTACATAATGTATAAAATAATAGGCCATAAATTGGAATTATGAAACTTAAAGTGTTACTGATAGTTGAAAGCTATAAAAATGGAAGTGTGCTTTTAAAATTAAAAAAAGGTTGAATAAAGATTACTTTTTAAAAAAAAATACATAACAGACTTCCATAATTTCTCAATGATGGTTGCATCTTTTATTTCCACCCCTTCTGACGATGTCATCACCACCACTGCAGCCTTTGGAGATCAAAATTAAATTATGGCCTTTTTTCCCAGCACAAGTCCATAGACTATATGTATATTCCACATTGATGCAGCAATATAAATATGTTTATTTCCATGCTACCATGAAAAACAGAATAACCTTTCAGCGTGGGAAATCTATAATGTAGGCCTATTTTGCAGATAGGTAATGCTTCTTTGAACCCATCCAATTTTTCTGAAAATATCTTGCTGTGGTGGACCTCTAAAAGGCAGTGAGGTATCTCACATTGTTTGACAATGAATAATACATTGGAAGCAAAGACAGCCATTAGCTCTCTTCTAATCAGTATCATGTAGCATTTTACCAATTAACCACTCCTCTCAGACACTTACCATATGAAGTGGCTGTAGGCAGAACTCCCACCAGGCTGGACTGGGCCATCTGCATTTAGAAAATTGCCTACACATTTATTAAAGTGAAATTCACCCATTAATTAGTCCTGTCAGTCTTTCCTCCAAGGGTTCTCATTAGCACATTGATCTAATTACTACCAGCAGAAGCAAAAGGGTGTGGAATTGGAAAAGATTGGGGCAAGGGAGGAGGAAGAGGAGAAGGAGGAGAAGAAGGAGAAGGAGGTCTTTTTTCCTTCTTCCCCATCTTCAACACAAGAATAGCAAAAAATCCAAGCATTAGGACAAAACTGAATAAACATTCATATCCAACATCTCTATTTTATCTTGATAAAATCTATACGAAACTCATTTTTGAAAAGTTTGCAGTTCAAATTACTTAAAAGTACAAAATCCGAATAGTTGTGGCTTAGGTTTAGGCTGCATTCATTCAATATTTGACATCATAACTACCAGTCATGTTTGACTTAACTAGGAGTTCTGCAAATACAGTCTCTACCCTGTTTCCCCCAAAATAAGATATCCCTGATAATAAGCCCAATCGGGCTTTTGAGCACATGGCAATAAGCCAAGCGCTTATTTAAAAAAAAATATAAGACAGGGTCTTATTTTCGGGGAAACACAGTATTACTAATTTACCGTTTAGTGAGTCATGTGAATGTAGAAAATTATGCTAAGCTTAGCCAGAACTTTAAATATTGGCCAAGCCCTATGTTGGGACTCATATGCAAGCAAGATCTTTTTAACTAAAAGTATTTCTAAATGCAAATATGAACTTAAAAATGTCCTTCACACACACAGCAGAGAGTTTGATTGGAATAGGTCATTGGGAAATTGGCGATGAAGGGGAAAATAGCAGTCAACAGAGAAGTAACATCCCATTGGGAAATAATGTTTAAGCAGTTTTAAGAAAATAGCAGTGAAGAACTAACAATGCAACAGCCTGCCCAATGCATGGTCGAGACTCATTCTGATGCATTGCAATTTTGAATAGTTGTTAACTGACATATCATAATTTGAAGCCTACCTTTATTGCCAATTTTGTTTCTCCTATCACAATTTTATTAAAACAAGATGACTTTCCACCTACAAATAATTTCCAACATGTATTACCAACACTGCAATTTTTTGATGTTCAGTTAAAGTAGTTTTAGTTATGTAGATATTTTCACCTGTGCACCCGTGTGCGCGATGCGAACTGGTAGTAAAGGTAAGTAGAACCCACCCCTGTTACAGACATACATGACAGCTTGAATAGTATATAGATCACAGGTGTCAAACTCCATCGTGTCATGTGATGTATCAAGACATAATGCAGCACTTTTTGCCTTTGGGGAGCTGAGGTGGGCATGGCTTCAGCATGATGCATCTGGCCCACCGCCTGCCATTTTGACACCCCTGATATAGATGATCTGAAATCAAAATGGGAAGAATGACAGTGTACACTTCTTTAAATAATGCAACTATATAGACTAGTACGGTAGTTCAAACTTCTGCATTAACCACCTGTTTTCATTAGCAAACACACACAGAAAATTCTCAAGTCTTATTGCTTTTTGATGGTTGCCCCAAATTTTGCCATCTCAATCTGGTAGTCCAACAATACAATATCTTCAGTGTAACCTCTTTTTTTGTAGATTCATACCTGACACAGTAATAAAGGTTGGATGTTAATTAAAAAAGAAGGCAAGAGAGAGTTTGCCGTCATTAAAGTAGCTAAGATGGTGCATTCCTCCGGTAGTGATCTGTGAGCATTTAGAAATTATATCAAAATGAGTACAAATGTTAATTTCCTAAAATCCAAAGAAAAGAGGAAGCTTTAAATCAATCATATAATTAAAGCATACCTAACAGCTGGCAATCAAACTTCTGCCTGGACACACTGAGTAAGAAGGTTCCACTGTTAAATTGTTTTGATATTATTTTTTAGGAATTTTCTAATATTCAGTTGATATCTAATTTCCTTGTGCCCGGATGTTTGAGATTCCAGAAACTCACTCACTCTCACTAGCTAATTGCAATAAATATCAATCACAGATTCACAACATGAAACATTGATCTAACAATATAGTATATCCTGTTATAAGATTGTGGAAGAATTAGAATAGCATGAAGTATCAGGAACATTTGAGGTATTTCTATGAAAGTGGTATATAACATTTTAATTCAATTTATTACTTAAAGGGATTTTGGTTATGAATGATACTTATTCTGTCAGATGAATTGTCTGATGCAGATACTTGTTTCTTATTTCCATTGTTTGTATACCATCTTAATTACATCTCTTTAGAAGATTCACCAGCTCAGGTTTAAAAAAATGACAATAAAAATAATAAAACCTTATCAGAACATTCATTGAAAAGACAGTACAGAATTAAAATAGCACACTGCCATTCAGTTGGGCAGCAAAGGACAGATATTAAGCTCCAGGGATATTGTCATAATATCCATTTGTTAAAGCTTTTTGGAAGATGACTACAATGGAGGAAATCTAATCAGAATTTGCAAGGTAGAACTAATTCCAGAGGATTAGGTAGTGGTAAAAAAAGAAACATTCCAGCTGGGACTAAGCGTGCCAGAAGCAACCACAGACTGTAAAGCATCCCATCGTTGTCCTTGAACTCAGTAGGATCAAAGAAATTCCAGGTAACCAGTTTCCACCTCTGGTTTGGTCACTGTAATGTCCAATTGCCAGTGAATTCAAATAACTATTGGAAGCATTCTATTAATTCAGTATGGATGGGGAAAATTGCACCATGCGTCTGCCATCTTTATTACTACCTCTGATGACAGCCTTGGTGAGTTTTCATCTGGAATGTATCAAACTCCTAACTTTTATCCACTTGTGTATTTAAAAAGAAAGGGGGCATGACAGCTACATTTCTAGTCTCCATCTCACCTTTAGACTTATTCTTGCTCTGAAAAATGTCCAGGATCAGTTAATAGCTGCCTGAAACAGTGTATGATATTATGTTAATGAAGACTGGGATAAATGCTGTAGAAACATTTGCATAATATGATCATGGCCATAGCCTTCTCTGGAGCGCACATCCCGACATGTCTGCCCCCAAATAACAGACCTTTTTCACACCAGCTATAAAATTCAGCAAAGAGTTTGTCGGAAAGAAAAAAGCAAAATGTCTAATTTCTGTCCTACATCTAGTGGTACAGCCATTCTGCTCTGAAGGCATCAAGTAATTATAAGTCTGAGAGCAGCCATGCAAATGAAATTCTATATAATGTAACCATAGTAGAGTCCAGCATATTCCTAGTCAAGCCCCGTATGTGTCCTCTCTCTGAAATTTGTGCTGCAGAAGCAGGTCTTTCTCACAACATCTTATGTGGAAGATCAGCTTTCTGCCCCTAACCTTTAAATAAAAGGCACTACAAACTTTGTAAATGATGTCTGCAGAAGAATGGAGCAAAGGTGTTTCATCTTAAAAAGGCACAACACGTACCGTAGGTTGAGTTTGTGCATGATACATTGAGGCACAAACCAACTACTGTACATTTTTATCTGGTTACCAGATGCCCAGCAAAAGGATGGTGTATCATCCTTTTGTTCCTCTTGTCTTCCCTTTTGGCAAACATAGCATAAAAATATTGTCTGGCTCCGATAAAAGAGAATATTTGTAGGTCAGTGTTGAATTGTGGAGTCCTTGATGCTCTCTGAGTTAGTAGTATTCTTGGAGACATTTCATTATCAAACTAGGTAACATCATCAGTGCTAGAAAGGAGTAGGATTTGCACTTATTTTTATATACTAGTGCCGTAATGGCGAACCTATGACACGTGTGCCACAGGTGGCACGCAGAGCCATATTGGTGGGCACACGAGCTCAGCTCCGGCCAGCTGCTTTTCGGGCCTTCTAGGCCCACTGGAAGTCAGGAAACATGCTGTTTCCGGCCTCTGGAGGGCCTCTGGGGGTGTGGGGAAGGCCTTTTTCACCCTTCCCAGGCTCCTAGAAAGGCTCTAGAGCCTGGGGAAAGTGAAAAATGGGTGTATTGGGCCCACAGTGCCATTGCGTGCCAAAAGCAGGGGGAGTGTAGGGGGTCGTGCACACATGCACGGCGGCAGGGTGCATAGAATTATGGGTGTGGGCACACACGCATGCGACCCCCCGCACTCCCCCCACTTTTGGCACACGATGGCAAAAAGGTTAGCCATCACTGTACTAGTGGCTTGCCCTGTCAATGTTGGCGAGAGTGTTCTTGGTGGCTCCTTGATTAGGCTGTTTACTGTTAGCTTGTTTGTCTGCACTGGAAGTTCTTTGATTGGGGTGTTGTTTATTTCATTGCTGGTCTAATGTTAATCTTGACGGTAATCTCTTATATGAATGTTGATTGTTGGTGACGGGGTGTTTTGTTTTGTTTTTGTTTCCTTTTGGGCTTTTTTGTTCCCTTTTGAGTGGTATGTAGATGTTGTTTATCTCTATGTGCCTGTTGATGGCTAATTTGTCTACCAAGCTCAGAGAGCACCAAGGACTTCACATTGTCTGGCTTTTGTTTTTTTTTCTTATTTTGGAGCACACTAGTCATTCAAGTTTTCTATTATGCCCTTGTAAATTGTCTGCTTCTTTCTTTCCCTCATTCGTCAACAGTTTCAACAGCCTGGATTTGTCTTATATATTTCCTGATTCCAGGAAGCAATTTCAGAGCAGCTCCTTCAAATCCATCCCCCTCATAGTTGGTAGATCGCATGACTCATGTTTCTTTGGTGAAATTTGAAAAGCACATTCTATATTATTCTATATTATCACTGGCATGTGCTCTTGCAAATAAAAATATGTTATATAAATATTGCAATTGAAAAAATAGTCTTTTTAGTGTTGAAAAAAGTAATTTCATATACATGTAGGCTTAAAAAATTATTTGCAGTTTTTTTTTACTGCACTGTTACAGGTGTCAGTGTTTAACAGTGTGTCCGCCTTTCCACCCCCTTTGTCTTCTTTTGCAATTGTTCGTGACTACAATTTTTCTTTAGATATCTGATAATCCTAACTTTAGCTTTTTGTGCAGTTTGTATCCTTTATGGTTTCAGTGTCATACATACTAAAAAAAATGGAGAAACCATGTTTAGGTTAACCATGAATTAACACAGCTTTACATTTTATTTATTTTTTTACCAATAGCACGTAGATTTATATACTGCTCCATAGTGCTTTATAGTGCTCTCAGGTGGTTTTACAGTGTCAGCATATTGCCCCCAGCAATCTGGGTCCTCATTTTACTGACCTCGGAAGATTGGAAGACTGAGTCAACTTTGAGCCTGTCAGGATCAAACTCCAGGCTGTGGGCAGAGTTAGCCTACAATACTGCATCTTCACCATTACTCAACCATGACCCATTTTAAATGTTCTTTTAAGTTGCTCTTCTTTTCTTGGTTCTTGTTCCCCAGAACTATTTTTCTAGATATATTCACCTTTCATGGAAAGTTTTGCTTCCTAGTATTTCTAACCATCACTACCTCCAGAGTATTAGTTAGGATTATTGTATAATTGGGGAGAGGGTGTGTGGCCAGCACCGCAATGATACGACAAACTTCGGAGCTCTGGAGAAGCGTTGACATTCTAACCAATTTGGGGGTCCACAGAGGACCGTAACCGTCTCGTAGGGATGGTGAAGAATGGGGGCACAAGCTAGTATGAACAGGGAAGAGCCTTTGACTCAGCGACTGGAAAGACAGTCATTGGGAGCTGTCTCAAAGATGTGGCAGCTGCGCACAAAGAGAGAAGAAAGAAGAAAGCAAGGTAGATCATCTGGGTGAGATTGAATCTACTGTCTTGGAAACAAGACTCCTATTTTTACTATACTCCCTGATTTTTTGAAAAAAAGAGTTATAGCTGAAGAATGGCAAAAGTGAAAGGGGAGGAAGCGGATGTTTGGCTACCTCCCCATTTCCGGTGCTAGCAGTGAAAGAGTGGTGGCCAGAAAATAAAAAACATTTTTTAAGAAATATGAAAACCGATTTGGAAATAAAAGGATTATTGTATACTTTCAAAAGCAGGTTAAAATGTCTGGGAAAAAAGGCAGGGGCCCTTTACCTCTCAACCTACCTTCTCTATTTAATCCTGTGGCAGTTGTTGCTGTTGATGATGATGGTTGTATTAGTTTGTATAGGTCGTTCAACCCTTCATTTCACAGGCTGTAAATCTCATACCACAAGCCTACATGTTAAGTTATCGTTGATGAGGAAGACCACCTTCTTTGAGCCAAAGGTTGCTACCTGACTTTATGGCAGAGGGAAAGCTTCAGAAATTTCCTGATTTATGGATTGGCTATTATGTTCACACCAGCTGGAAATTTTGAATGTCAGGCAGCAAATAATACGACATGGTCAATTGTTTTGACACTGCAAAATTGATTTTATTGATTGCTTCCAAAATAGTTCTGATTTACATTTTGATCATGTAGTCAGCCTCACAATCTTCATCAGTATCTTTGAAGATATAAAGAATATTGTACCATTATGATGAGTCAAATTGGGAAATGGCAAGATAAAATTACATGCTAATAAAATCAAGATATATATGCATATATGTATATATATTCTATATGTGTGTGTGTGTATTTATATATATGTACTGCATATATACTGTGTGTGTATATATGTACATGTGTGTGTGTGTGTGTATGTATGTATGTATGTATGTATGTATGTATGTATATGTATGCTTTATAAAGCCATTTTATCTTAACTTTTTATAACTAATTTAAAGTAACTGATGCTGCAAGGTATTTTCAAGATCACTTGATTCAGAATTTTATATTTTAACCTTGAGAAATAAAAGTTTCAGAAACCTCTACAGAAGTATTTGCTCTGTCCTAATGTAATTATTACAGTGTTTAATTTATATACTAGCCAGCAGCAAATAGAATGCACCATTTCTGTGTGTTTTAAAGAAAAGAGCCTATCAGAAATCTTTTTCAGAATATTTCACTTAGATCCCTCCTGGTGGTAGGCAGAGAGGAAAAAATAAAAAGGGTTTAGGAAAGAACCTCCGCATACAAAGACTTTGCTATTATAATGTAGCCAAGAAAACAGACTGCCACCACCAATTCCTGCTTCTGCCAATAACACGTCTGTCTTTTTAACATCTACAAATTAATTTTGACTTGGCCAAGCAGGGAACCTATTTTCAGCCCTCAATTTGAAAATCATGGAAGCTTTATAAAGTTGTTTTCCACCTGCATCGCTTTTGGACCATTGCAGCGCTTTTCTCTGGGATAAAGGAGAAGAGAAAAAAAGCCAGAGTATACAAAGTTTGTTAAGCTGTCACTATCAATAGAGATAAAAAAAAATGATTGACAAAGAAGAAACAAATTGCATCTTCAAACTCAGGCTCCTTGTTAAAAGCTATAACCTCTGATGTTAACTAAATTTAACCCATTCTGACCCTCACGGTGGCCCTTAACCTTCTCTTTATTCAGCTTCCTGTGATTGCTCAAGAAAACCGATCCTGTCACTCGGAAAAAAGTCTCTGTGGCACACAAAAGCTCCACAGAGTTGCTCGACTGTCAGAAGGTAGAGAATAAACAGAGAGGTCAGCACCTGGGTGCTGAGAAGCAGGTGACAGCAAACTGCCTGGATCATTCTTGGGCAATCTGCAATGGTATCTACTCTTCCAAAAAGAAAAACCCACACTGTAGCTTAGGGCATTCAAGGCAGTGAATTTCACATTGGCTTTGTGAATACAGACTTTAAACAAATTAATCTATTGCTGTTCAACTGACTGTAAAATTAGTAGATTTACTGTTGCAAAAAAAAGAAAGAGAAGAAAAACAAGGGGGAAACCCCCAAAAGAATAAGGGGGGAGGATAGAAAAAAAATAAGGAGAGCATTCACTTCTACTTTAATAAGGTTGTGGATGTGTCCCCGTAGCCTGCCAACAAAGCAGCTTTCAAAAATCTTTTGCAGCTGAACTCAGCCAACTTGGAAAAGCTACTGAACAATGCATCCAAAGGACAACAGAACAGCCTGCGCCGAGCTGCCATGTTTAAATAGACATTTAGGACACTTGTTACAAGATCTGTAATTTGTGTCACTTTATAGCTTTGCCAGCCAAAGAAAACCACGGGATTTGTTTTAGCTTCTTTTTAAAATCTGGGCAGTGTTAGAACCTCATGTTTTTCTACAATGGTAGTATGTTTTAAATTCCTTGTATGCCCCCCAACCCCCCAAAAAACCCAGTCTATAAAAGGTGACTGGGATTTCTGTAAACTTCGTTTTGTCAGCATTTGAATGTTGCCATAAGCCTCTGGTTCAACTGGAAATAAATAATGGCTCTGGTCTTACTTCTTATCATCTTTGAAAAATAGACGATGATGATCTTCTTCACCTTTGGAAAAAGTGCAGAGAAGAGCAACTAAGATGATTAAAGGTCTGGAGACTAAAACATATGAAGAACGGTTGCAGGAACTGGGTATGGCTAATCTAGAGAAAAGAAGAACTAGGGGTGACATGATAGCAGTATTCCAGTATTTGAGGGGCTGCCACAAAGAAGAGAAGGTCCACTTATTTTCCAAAGCACCCAGAAGGCAAAACAAAAAACAATGGATGGAAACTAATCAAGGAGAAAAGCAACCTGGAATTAAGGAGAAACTTCCTAACAGTGAGAACAATTAACCAATGGAACAGCTTGCCTTCAGAAGTTGTCCGTGTTTCATCACTGAAGGTTTTTAAGAAGAGACTGGACAGCCACTTGTCTCAAATTGCTTGAGCAGCGGGTTGGACTAGAAGACCTCCAAGATCCTTTCCAGCTCTATTCTGATTGATCATGATGATGCCAAGTATAAACTATTTATATTTTCACATAAAAATGAAAATATCCTTTCACTTCTCTGGATGGATATATTTACCTGGGAAAAGGCCAGGGAAAGTATACAGAGACACACAGACACAAACACACAAGGACTCTCCTCTATTCTTCTCTATCACCAATACGCAAATCAGAGGACAGTTTGGAGCTGCAATACAAACTTCCCAACACGCTTGTCACAATCCATTCCCTATAAACAGTTATGATTATGAATCATTAAATAAATCTTTCAACTTTGATGCTGAAAATACATTTCCTATATTACTGAAAGTATTAAACTGTAGATTTTCTGCCACATTCCAAAACTTGCTCACTTTTTCAGTACTTCATCTAATCTGAAAAAGGCTTCTTTAGAACTACTGTAGTTAATTTTGTGATTATGGAAGATATAAAAACCATCTTGAGCCAGAACTGCAGAAAGACCCTATCCATTTTCTAGGTTTTTT
>JANHZT010008643.1:26516-37764 GCA_032468215.1 Stegonotus admiraltiensis | reverse complement strand
ATTGCTTAACGCATTGTAAGCCGCCCTGAGTCTCCGGAGAAGGGCGGCATATAAATCAAAGCAAAAAAAAAAAGTAAGTAAGTAAGTAAGTAAGTAAACATAGGTGTGTTCTGCTATATTTATCTTGTTTTTAAAGCACCTGTCTGAAATTCCAATTAAACTGCTGGAAATAAAACATTCTGAAATCAGGATTAGATCTGACATTGAAATCATCATTCTTATTTGGATTACTTGATTTGGTTGCCACAATTTACTGCTTACTGAAATAGATTTAGTTACCTAGAGATTTAATCAAGCTTATATTGTTCGTATTTTCTCCCTACATGTGGTCTCAGCATAGATCCAATCATTCTTCACTTATTTCAATAAAAAAGGAATGTTAGATTCATATTTCTAAACAAAGGCCTTTCACACATGCACCTATTTCTGTGACACAAGATATTTCTAAATACATGATCAGAACCATAGTACTGAAAGTCAGTGAAGACAGAAAATTTGTTGTAAATATCAAGGCCACATTTTGAATGTTGTTATTTGTAGATGTTGACTTCCAGCAGCTGTATATATTGCTTTCATTGCAGTGGAACCAACCCAAACTTTGAAATTCCTTGAAATGATTTTTGATTTACTTTCTTGAAGGAATAAAGAGGTATTTTAACTGAAATTTTAAGAAATCATATAGTCTTGCAGTTGAAGGTAGAAATTATATTCCTGGACTTTGTTCCTGGACTTTCAGCTGAATTTCCAATGGATTTTGTCCATATACTAGGCAAAGAATCAATAAATAATTGGTTGGTTAAAAGATAAACAAAAGATTAAAAAGATTAATGTATTTGATCTTTCCAGTGAGATGTTTGACTACAAGTCCATTATCATTAGGGTATGTGGATGGAATGGTGTAATGCCAATTTTTAAAGCATTTGTACAGCATAAGACATTAAATTCTGCCTCTTGAAGGATAAAAATAAAAGATTCATATTGTAAAATACTGGAAACACACATAAAGCACTGAATATGCATTGTAGAAAGCATACTTTGGAAGTACATCCCCGTTAGATTGTTTAAATTAGGACTTGATCAATTAGGTCTCTTAAATACTAAATACTTATTAAAGTATAATAAATAGTTCTACTGGGAACAAGGAAAACAATCTGGTAAATTATTAGTTTCACATCCAAAACAATTGAATCAAAGTAGAATTATACCACAATAGGAAATTTTGGAGGAATAATTCACAGAGACAACAACAAAATTAGCTTTTTGTTTCTGGAGTATAATAAAACTTTATATTCCAGGAATGTACGCATTCTCATTGAGAAAAATACTTTTTTAGATAGAATAAATTTTCCAGAGATCTTGTTGTTTCAAAAGAGTTAGCTGCATGTTGAACTAATATTTGACACCATTGAAATAACAAATCTGGGAAAGAAAAAAAAAACCCTCAGTTGCCAGGACATATGGGATTCCCTCAATGGCAGTAAGACAATAAGGAAAGCAAGCCTCTCATTTTGCTAGAGGTTCACAAGAAATCTTTCAAAAATAGGGCCTTTGCCTAAGAAAACTATGAGGCATATATTACAGTAAAACAAGAAAGGATCCCAGCAATTGTGTGAATTGTCATTCTCTAAGGTTGATGCCAATCTTTTAACAGCTACTGTACTTCTGTCACACAGCTGAAGAAGGCATTACATTCAATAAGCCACTCAAGACAATTCAGTTTCATTAAAAGACATCAAGTATCTGATAATGTTAGGCTTATGGTTGACCTATTAGATTTGTGTAAAAATGAAAATGAACGAACCATGTTGCAATTGTTGGATGCAAAACAGTCCTTGATATGTTGCAAATTAAAATTTTGGAATAGTCGCAAAGCTATGTTATTAAGCCAAATTGAATTGTCAATTTAGAAAACAGATATTAAGTTTCATTTTTGGAAAATCTCACAACAAAATCCATACTGAAACATAAATAATCTGGATTCCTTTGCAGAACTAAAGTTTCTTAGGGTTCTTTGTTTTGTTTTGTGCTTGTGGTTAGTTTGATTCTATTAGCCATATTCAATTACAAGAGCAAAGAAAAAGAAAACCACTACCTGTGTCAATGCGCTTCTTTGTCTGCCTGGTTTGTGGCTGCTTACTTTCCAGATAAATTATTCTATTTTGAAACCAGTTGAATTGATTTGATTGATTTTTATCCTGTCTTTTGTTTAGAAGTGCAAAGTGACATTCATGGTTTTCACAGCAGAAAAGCCGGTGAGGTTGACTGGGCTCAGAGTGTGTGCCTGGCTCAAAGTCACTCAGAGAGCTTTCATAGCTGAAGGCAGACTTGAATTGTTTCCCCCAGTTCCATTCCAGTACCTTAACCACTATTTCCCATGCCATGAACTGGCCACAAGGACATCCAAAAAAAAGAACATAATCAATGTTCAAGAACTGGAGATGCAAGGGAGATGGAATTTCACTAAGCATATAGGGAAATTTGCAATACGCCAAGGAATACTGAACAGAACATAAGATACTGGTGTCAAGGGGGAAGACAGCAGAAAAAAAAACCTTTTTATTTCATGCACTCCACTTGCTCTTCTTGCCTGAAACAATAAATTTAAGGAAAAAGTGTTGACAAATTGATGATTTGCAGAGGACGTTTTTTAGGAGTGCAATAGGGAGGAAAACAATAAATGCTTCAGGTACATTCAGCATTTTAAAAGCTCATCTTATTTGATTCAAGATTTGAAAAGTTCACAAGTAAGTTTCCAAACTTTGCTGAAGAACAAATTATTATATGGTATGAGATTTACAGTAATTATAAGGAACTTTAATATATACTCTTGTTTTCTATTACCCAAGTCAAAAGTATTATTTAAGGATATTGTAGAGAAGTTATTATACCATAATTCAACCACAACAACAATTTTCCAATGAGAAGAGCCATGAAACTCAACATTTGAACTTTTGATTTTTTTTAAAAAAAAACCCAGGATTAGCCTTTTAAAACGTATTTGTGTTAACTATTAACACAACTTTAAATATATTAGCTATATGGACATCAATATTCCCCCCCCCCTTTCAAATAATATTTTTGTCAAAGGGAGAAAAGAAAATAAAGATCAGTGTTGTTTAAGTGTTTAATCAGATGCCAATTTTCTGCTTATGATCCTCTTCCTTAAAAAGCAGAACTTTGTCAAGGCTGAGGGTCTAACCTACAAGAAATGTTTTGGATTGTAGTGGCTTGGTTTCTGATTTTCAGTTTCTGTGTCATAACTTTGAAGAATAATTACTGCTTCATAAAAATGAAGAAAGGCATGATCTTGAATGGATCTTCTGACCAGAACAATTCCAATGGATCTTCTGAATCACAGTTCATATTGTTTTAATTAAGGAATTTGGTTCATCCTAGAAAAATCCTCTTGAGGTCTACTTCTCACTTGGCTTTCTGATACTTATCATTGGTTTACGTCAGATAAAAGGAAAAAAGAATTAAGGGAGTCATATTTCCAGCCCGCTCCCCATTAATTCCTGTTGTTGAATACTGTTCCTGGATTTTTTCAGTGCCACAATTTTATTTGTTAGCTTATCTTGTTCAACCATATTTCAGTTGAGCTAAATAGCAAACAGCATCCATATTTGCAGCTTTGTTTTCATGCAATCAAAATAAATAAATAAAACTTTATTTCATATGAACACTAACAAAACGTTGGCTAGAACTAAAGGTTAATGATATACTTTCAAACAAGCCTTGTGAAATCTGAACCCTTTGCTGATGTCCTTGGCTTGCTATAGAAGACACCAACAAAGCCAGAAAAAGTAGATGAATAATACTTGTGGTTAATTATAACCTTTATTTACAAATTAAGGCCACATTCCAACACATGGTTAAGATTAGTGCTGGATCAAATTATTTGGACCAATGGTTTCAGAACTTTGGATAGCGAATACCTTTTCAAATCTCTCTCTCTCTTCCTCCTTTCCTTGCTTCCCTCCCTCCCATTACACCCTTCCTTCCCTTCTTCTTCCTTCCTTCCCTTCCTTCTCTTTTTTTCTTTTCTTTCTTTTCTTACCTGTAAATATAAAATGGATGCTCCCACACAAATACTTTTGTTAACAAGGTAGCAAATCCTTTGGTGTCCAATCAAGAAGCAACTGTTCAACCAAAATTCTGAGGAAGAATTTTTAGAACATTCCAGGGACAAAATGATTTTATCTAATGAAAAATTCTGATCAAACGTGAAGATAACTTTCATTCAATTCATCAATAAATTCATTTCATTTATTTAACCCCAGTCAATTTCCTGAATTATTGTCTGTGATCATTTATTTTTAGGCATGGTATGCTGGTTATTAGGTAAAAAAAGTGTATTGTTACTTTCAGTTAAAATTCAAAATGTTGTTATAATATTTTTGTTACCATTATTTTGTTTGTTTTTGAAGGAAAGCCATGGAATGATGAATGAAAAAAATGTAAAACGTGAAACAATCTTTTGACATTTTAACATCACACTAAAAATGAGTACAGAAAAAAACCAACAATATTTTATTTATAATCTTATTTTAGTGTTTGAACTACAAATCCTGGTTCTAGAGTTGTTTAAAAGATCATGGGTTTTATAGATGCTCACATGAAAATTAATTTCTTGGATTTTTTCCCCCTTCCACAGAATTGTCCCTTCAGGAAATACAGAAATGTGAAAAAATAAAAGAAAAATAAAATATTTTGTTTTGTTTGTTTCTGTTCCTTGATTGTTCTCGTGAATCTACTGCTAACATCCATTCCCCCTCTGAACCATTTCAAAAAGGGCATGAGAAGAAAATGAAATGAAAAAAGACAAAATAGACCGAATCTCACCACTAGAATTCACCATAAAAATTCCCAAAGCATTAACAGAATTCTTACAAAAATTCCTAGACCAGTTCTTTAGAGAATCAAGTTGTTCTATGAAAAATATGGCAAATGGGATAGAAGGGAAGGTATGGGAGAGAAGAAAGGAAAGGGAAATCAGTAGATCGGGGTAAATAAATGCAGCAAAAAGAGGTTCTGAGGAATACACATAATTTTGTCTGCTTTCGCTCACAATAGAATTTTTAATAAATAAATTTCTTTTTTTGTAAAGACACTTTTTTGAAACAGTAGATTTAGCCCAGTCATCTGTGTCATTTTTTTTAATAAACTGTCTTTTTTTGTTTTAAATTCCCCCTTAAATCTGTAAATGGTTTAGATCTGAGTCTCTTGCACATTGTCTTTAGAGTTCATTCGGATCAATAATGGTTCATGCACTG
Organism: Stegonotus admiraltiensis; assembly: GCA_032468215.1. Lineage (NCBI taxonomy): Eukaryota > Metazoa > Chordata > Lepidosauria > Squamata > Colubridae > Stegonotus > Stegonotus admiraltiensis. The sequence goes on along the minus strand of JANHZT010008643.1, from coordinate 32,491 downwards.
AACTGTGTATGGAATTTATTGTGTTAACTGTTGTTGTGTGGTTGAAAGGAGATTTATAAGAGTTATAGTGGTTTAAGTGCTCATGCTCTATTGCTGGCATGGGCAAATGACTTTCTATAGGTGTATCACCTGTAAGTTCATCATCCACATTAATGATTTCTACAGTCCGTGTTGGAGCATGATGATTTTGCCGGTGATGTTGTTTTCTCATTTTGTAAAAAATGACCAACATCACAGCAGCCATAAGTGTGATTGCCACAAAACAACCAATTATGATTTTGGTAGTCTTCATAACCTCATCTATTCCTGGGATCCCGTTGCTAAAATCTGTCACAGGAATTGTGAATGCTTTTTCCATTGACCTTGTGCTCTGTGGTGTGAGAGAGGTTGTCGCATTAGTGGTGTCCCAATCAATAACTGGTGTGGGCCAAACCTGTTCTGTGGTCCGTGCCTCATCCTGAGAAGGTTCCACAGTTTCTACTGTGATGGTTGAAAAATAAGTAATACACTCCTGTGCGGTTACATTAAGAGTTGCAGAAGCTGTTGTATTCCCCACAGAGTTACTCACCAAGCATGTATACAAGCCTGTGTCTTGCGCGGTTACCCTTGTAAAGTTTAACGTGCCATCGCTGAGCACAGAAATCCGAACCCTATAAGCCCCATGTGTTATAACAGATCCATTTGGAGTAATCCAAGATATAGAGGTCAGGGATGTTGATGCTCGGCATTTAAGCTCAGCAGCCATGCCTTCAGTGACATTGAGGTCTGTTGGTGGCTCCACAATCACAGGAGCATAGCATGTGAAGTAGTTTAGGTCCAACTCACCAATGTATCTTCCTTTCAAGCTGGGAGGTGTGTTGCAACGGGCACAGCATGCAGTATTGGAGGGTGCTTTGTCTTTAATCCACCAGCTGAGCCATAGGATGTCACAGTTGCAGTTCCAAGGGTTATGATGCAGGTGGATTCTTTCCAGATGGAGAGGTGTGAAGAGGTCATGAGGCAGTAGTGTTAGATTGTTGTGGGCCAGATTGATCTCTACTAGTGACTGAAGGTTATCAAAGGCATTCCTTTCAATCACCTGAATCTGGGATTGGATCAGCCACAATTTCTGCAAGTGCATTAATCCTTGAAAAGACCCTGGCTTGATAACAGTTAAGTGGTTCCCCGAAAGATCTAGCTCATCCAGTTTTACAAGTGGTGTGAGGTTAGGAATTTCCCGAAGGTTGCACATAGCAAGGTTCAAATACCTCAAATTGGATAGACCTTCAAAGGCACCTTCAGAGATATATGAAAGCCTTTTTAATTCCCCCAGATCTAACCTCCTCAGGGAAGGGATTCTATTAAAAGCATAAGAAGGAATACTTTCAATGGGGTTGTTTCGCAACCAAAGTTCCTTCAATTTTGACAAGTACACAAATGCCCCATTAGGAATGGTGCTAAGACGATTGTCAAAGAGTTCCAGAGTATTGAGATTAGCCAGACCATTGAAGGCCCCAATTTCAATTGTTCTAATGTGATTCCTGCTCAGTTGCAAGACTTCTAGATGCCTCAAGTGTTTGAAGCTATTCACTTTGATTATTTGAATTTGGTTCTCATGGAGATTCAATAACCGAGTGTTAGTAGATATCGCATCAGGGACCTCTCTCAGATTCTTTCTCACACAAATTACTTTGCTAAACTGATTGCTACAGGAACAGACAGAAGGGCAAGTCTGAGCTCTGACCAAACCAGCAACCACAAGAAGTTGAAGAGCCAGTAGCACCACAAGCAAGGGGTCAAATAGGGCCCTGTTAAACCTAGGACCTATCATTATCTGCTGTGGATGTAAGCTCATCTTGTTCAACATTCATAATTTATTTGGAGTTGGTCCTTCAGGAGTTCCAATAGTCTAAAGAAAAAAGAAAACATCAATATTAGTATCAAATATTGCATTTTTATTTCATACTTATAATTGTGCATTCACACATTTGTTTAAATATATATTTACCTAGAAACAAACTACTTGAGGATTAATTGTTAATATAAGTTAACAATTAAAATTACCCTTAGTCATTATAACTTTTTCTTTTGGGTGCAAAAAATATCTTGTAAAAGAAAATAAAGTGTATAATGAAATATAATTCTAACTATTAGGGGAAATGCCTACTGAAAATATTGTTTTGGCCAAGATTACAGAACTATGAACATTACTTTAAGCCAAGTCACTGTTTTCAGCAGACATTCCACATATATTGAAGTTTTGCTGATCCAATTCTCAACCACTATTATCTTGGCTGGGAATTAAGAAAAAGAGTCCAACACATCTGAAGGTAACCAGCCAAAGACTGAATTATTCACTTATAAAATCAATCTGAAAATTAAGCTAAATTATCAGAATTAAATTATTCATTTCAATAAATCTAAGTCTAATTAGAACACCATTTAAAAGGCTATTAAAACATTTATAATTAACTTAAAGACAATGGTATATTACTGGATAATTCACTACTATAATAACATTATTTAAAGAAGAACATTCAGAACCTTTATCTGAAATTTATTTTCAGAGATTTGTAATTATTGGATGTACAGGTCAGTTGGAAACTAACATCAGTTCTTAGCAGAACTTCTAAAACTGAAGATGGAGATCTATAATATTAACCTTTGGATAAGGAAAAAATGATGACTGAATTTTCAAAATGAGATTTATATTTTTCACTTAGGGTTTGGCAAGCCTTTCAAATAAAGCAGTCTAGCATACAAGTTTTCCAAACCCACCAACAGTAAAATATCTGACCAGTTTTTATTTGTTTAACCATCTGGATGAAAGATAAATGAAAAACTTGAACAAATAGCTTATAATAGCCCTTACTGCAGAGGGCCCATTAAGACCTAACGGCCACAAATGATGAAACAGTCTAATAAGACCTTAAAAAGTGTACTTTTTATGTGTACTCAAGACTATGCCAAAGCCTGTCTGCCATTTTGCAAACATAACAAAAAATAGCCTTAAAGCACACAGATGTGCTTTACCCTTACCATGCATTGCAATATATGCAATTATGGATATGCAAAACTATACATAATGGGAAACAGAGATTAAGGGATTGATTGCATATATTTTTCTTAAATGTGTGGTGATGTTTTGAACTCTAGTTCATTAAGCCACAAAATGACCAAAAGTTAAAAAATTGAAAAAGCAGATTTAAATGCAGTTTTTATGCTGCATTCTTTTAATATACACCCCACCCTTTATATGTAATTTAAGAACTTAGTATCTCATGCTTCCCCATGCTGGTGCTCTTCAGAAGTTTTGAGTGGTGGGTTAAGTTACCCAAACCACATTGTTTTAAAGGGGGTGTGTGTGTAAATCTTCTCTGAATCATATTAGGTTTGCAAATATTACCTCCAGGGAGGAAAATGCCTTTGATTATTTATGCCAAGGGATGTCCAATAGCTTTTATATCTTGAATACATCTGCTGACAGAATACTTATTGTTTGCTTACTTCAGGAAACAGATATAAAAAAAGCTTCAAGTGATTTTATTTCCTCATACACGTTGTCCCCAATCCTCATATTTTGACCACTGCAGGACAGAAGCTGTCATTAGTAATGTGTCCTGAATACAAAAATAAAGGGCTGGCAATTTCCAAGTTGCCTTCTAAAATTGCTTCTTTCAGATCTTTGAATAAGTGAAAAAGAACTTTCAACTTTGCAAATTATTATCATCATTCTAAATATCTAAGTGCTGATTCATTTGTAGTTGTACCTAAACCCAGCTCTGGATTCATTTTGAATCTCTTGCTTACTGCAAGGTCCCTGTGCTGTAGAGATTAATGAAGGTTCCTATAAATCAGCCCAAAGTGAAGTCTTATAAATTACAGCAAGCTCTAAGCACATTAATAACCCAGAGCGCACAGATATACAATACACATGTTTAGTAGAACAAAAATACTATCTGCTAAAGGCTTTCCTTTAAAGCTTCAAATAGTTTAATTTCATATCAGTGGGGGAAATCTTGTATTTTGAAAAATAGGGAAAATATATTACTGTTCACATAGCAATCTATTTAGAAAAATAATTAACTTATGAATTTATGCAGGTATGGGAATATTGGATAGTTCCTTAGATTTTACTCCTACTGAAAAATGAGTAAACACTGTCATCAACAAAACTAATTGGTATCACTTATTTTGACCTTTGGAAAATAACTTACTTTTCCACCTCGTTGCAAGACATTTTAAATCAGGTTTTGTAAACTTGTAATCACTACTGATTAGGGAGAGTTACAAAGCAGCTGTTTAATTATACTAATGGATGGTTGATCCTTGGCCTATCTAATCCTCATTTCAGTAGTTCTTGAAAGGACATTGATCTTCTGAAGTCTTTCTACTGTTTTAGACTCCTTAACATTCACCTTAATGAATATACGTGAAGGAAATAAAATAAAACAAAACTAATCATGGAATTCTAAAGAAAACCTCCAGTAACAGAAACATTCTACATATTCAGAGGACAATGTTTATAGACTATAGAAATATGTTTATAGACCTATAGACTATCCATCACAATCACAGTTTATCCAACATAATGTATTTGGAAGGAAAATCACAATTACATATGAAAGTGAAAATGCTATTAAGAATCCTCTGTCCAGCAAATGATAATTATAATCTTGTCCTTTGTAACTATGGAAACCTTTGGAAGGTAAAATGGAGTATAGATATTTTTGTGGTCGGCAGTTTACAAGCTGTATGTAATAATAAATGAGGAATGGATCACTAGAAGAAATCAAATGATTTCACTTCCATGGCATTTTGAAAATAACGAAGTGGTACAATGAAATAAGTTGTTTTTGTAAAAAAAAATACTTGTTTTATCAATACAGAACAGTGACACATTGTATATTTATATTTATATTTGGATTTTGGGATTTTTCTTTTAGCAGGAGGGACTTCTACTGCCAAAATTAGCAATATGACATTTTGGGATAATGTCTCTCAGTAGCTTCACAGCAATTCTGTCCTTTCTGTGCCCAGTGAAGAAAACCAAGGTCAGAGTGTATTTTCAATTAAACTCCGGGTGTTACAAAGTACAGCACAGAGAGAACTGCAAAAGCACATTATTACCAGATCTATCACTGCTGAGCAATGAATACGTTACAGGCACTTCTGCATATTATATGTGAACATGTGTGATTATTACAATCAGAAAAAAAAAAGCTGAGGAAACAAGTGACATAAAATTAACATCAAAGCTATGTGTTCACTCAGAAGAAACTCTAGCAACTGCTGATTGAATAAGCTTAAGATGTTCTTTGGGAGAAATGCCTGCCAAAGGCGTTAGCACAGAAGTCAAAGATTCTTGTACAAAGGTTGAAGGAACAACTGGTAAAATGCCAGTTAACTTTCTTTAAGTGACAGAAATTATGCTACAGCAACATGGATGATCAATGCAGCTTGGATCACCGTCTTGAGATAATGCAAATCTCACTGTAGATTTGTAGCCAGAGTTTCTTAGTAAGGTATTTCAGATATCTTTTCATAGGAAAAGACATTTTAATGTAAAAGTGAAAGACTATTCAATGTCTGGATTAATAAGAAGGCCAAGTCTATCTAGGCCTTCTTATTATCTAGGTCCAACACATGATATTAGGTTATTGCAGGTGAGCACAGTACATTAATTCATCTGAGTAGTGTACATGAGTAAAGAATCTGAGATTAGAATTACTAAGAAAATCAGAAAGAAGGGATCACGAAGCATCAGGAAATGAATATACAAGAAAAATAAGCATATTTGATGCCTCTCAAAATTGGGATGGAGGATGAGATGTTCACGCAGTCAATATTACTATAAGATACTGTAAAATATAGCCATTTTGTACATTCCATCGTGCCCTGAAGACTTTTCTGTTCCATCAAGCTGGGCTGGCTTAAATTCTCAAATTGCCTAATTCTATGACTGAAAATCTCAATCGAGGAGCCAAATTGGTCTA
>JANHZT010008641.1:162460-176458 GCA_032468215.1 Stegonotus admiraltiensis | reverse complement strand
CCACCCAATCAGATCACACCCCCATTGGCAGTTAAAAAGAAGAAACAGCTGCGATCAGTCATTGCTCCCAGTAGCACAAAGCCGAAAGCACCAGCCTGGAGATGACAAATGAGACTTCGTCGAAACGTCGCGAAGATACTTCCAATTTTACGTGGGAGAAAACCCGAACAACCAAAGATATAGATATAGATATATAGATATAGAGATATAGATATAGATATAGATAGATATAGATATAGATATAGATATAGATATAGATATAGATATAGATAGATATAGATTTGGTATATATATTTATATACCAAACAAAAATTGTTTGGTAACCTGTATGGGTAATCCTTGCTTAAGGACCAGTCACTTAATGACTCTTTAAGTGACAATATGTTAAAAAAAAAGTTACTTATACCCATCCTCAAAGTTACACAGTCACCCACATTCACGCAATCACATTTCAGGAAATTGATAACTGGCTCACATTTATGACTGGCTGTAGCATATCAGTTGACCACAATTTGTGATCTTATTTCCTGGTTTCCAGTGGGTTTTTTAAAAACTAATTTCCAAAAAAATATGCCCATTGATTAAGCAAATCAATTGAGAATCGATTTGCTTAACAACTATGTGATTTGTTTAATGATCATGGCAATTTGCTTTAGACCATAGTTAATAGTTGTAAAATCAAGTTAGGTCATATAGTGACCCATTTAACAACCCCAATGAATTACAATCAAAACTATGGGGCCAGTTGTGATTATTAAGTGAGGACAACCAGTACTATTGATGGGGTGATCTGGTAGATAATGTGATGAACTACCATTAAACAGCTGTTTCCTGGAAAGGGCAGAGCATATTCAAAGGAGGGAGGTGAACAAGAAACAACACAGCTGGATCAAAGAAAGAGGAAGAAATTCATTGTAATCCATCACAGATAAGTAAATTGCTAAAATGAGCTAAAGTGTCGTCATAATATATGAAAACCTACATATGTGTTGAAACAATGATAACAGACATTACTGATCATCAAACTGCTGCAAGAAATGGTGAAGGAAATGCTATTCCTCTTCACAATGATCTTGCACTTTCAGTGATAGCCAAAAGGCAAGGATATTTACCAGGCAATTAAATGAACCAGTTTCTCAGGATAGATGGGTCAGCTATGTCAGCAACCAAAAGTTGTATACACCACAAGGCCACAACCATCTTTTTTCTTAAACTATAGCAAAGGTGGTAAAAAAAAAAAGACACTGGAATTAAATTACAGTGAGTATTTGAATGGATTCTTTTTGACAAAGGGAAATCAAAGTTTTTAAGTGAGTTTATCCTTATATTAATAAAGTTTTTTTTTAATCTATCCATAAAGTTTCATGTGTCTAGGAGACTTTAGCCAGGTTGGAGCCAAGAATCTAGCCAAGTCAGGTGAATGATGTGAATTATTGCTAAATTGCTGTTAGTAAGCTTGCCAATTGGTTTGAACACCAAAGCTATAATTTATTTTATGAGTTTCCTGTTATGATCCAAAGTACATTATATCACGAACCTTGATATTTACCTTGAACAAATGTTAGGTTATATTGAATCAGTACGTACATTAGTTTAAATAAGATGCTTCACTACTGATATGTTCAACTAGGTACACTATTTAAGAATACTATTTAGTGGTTTCCAAACCACCCATTGTGTTAGAAAGAAGTTCCCTGTTGATGGGCTCCAGCAGGAAGACTAAACTATGGTCCCAGTGACCGATGCAGATTGGATCCTGCAACATTATCCTGACACATGTATATTTGCCTTCCTTCATTTCCAAATCACTTTCCAAGATGAGGTACCATAAATAATATACACAACAGCCAACATGGTTTAATTTTTGTTTTAAAGGAACACGGGTTATATAAATTTGAAGTTAAGCATTTCAAATGTGATTGAAAATAGTATTTCTTTCAGAACAAGTAAGAAATCATAGCTGGAATTTAGCAAACAATTTATATTCTGTAACTGAGTTTTACCTTTTCACTGATACAAAAGTCATCTATGGCATTTCCAAGTTTTGAACTGATTAAAGATTTCTCAGTTTTTTCAACAGATTTATGAATTATGGAAAATAAATTTCACTTACACTATGTAGAATCCCCAATTTTAGAGTATGATCTTATATACAGTTAACCTGTGAGAAATTTCCATAAAAAAAAAAGATTTCTAAACTGTAACATATATAGGACTGACTACTAATTTTATGGAGATCCTGTGTATCAAGTGGCTGTTCCTGACATTATGTATGTACTGCATATAATACATACAATGTATACAATGGTTTCTGAATGTTTAGTTTGAGTTCAATATGTGCTATATTATAAGCTCAATAATGTTTATTGAATAAACTGCTGTTGTTTAATATAAATTCAACGGCTAGTTTCATATGAAGTATGTTAAACTGAAATCAAACAAAGTATATCATATGATATGATACAACATGTTTGGCCAGGCAACTACATTGCCAAATTTTACTGCTTTGTTCAAATAAATATAAGTATAGTTAGGTCTCAATTTACAACCATGATTGGGATTGGAATTTTGATCTTAAGTTATTGCAGTCATAAATCAAAGCATTATTTGATCAGACTCAATTTTAAGTCCATTTTTATTGTGGTTCTTAAGTTTGTTTATGTTTATGTTTATTAGATTTATATGCCACCCTTCTACCGAAGGACTCAGGGTGGCGCACAGAGATTAAAACATACAAAGTAAAATCCTGATTAAAACAATTTAAAACCCCAATAAATTACACAATAAAAACCCGGATCAGACTAGCCCGCTAGATTGAAATAGCCAAGTCTTCCCTGACGGAGGGACCGGAGATTGGATGCCGTCCGAAGCTCGGTGGGCACGAGTGAATCATAATGACATTAAATGAACCATATGATCATAGTTGCAAATACTTTTTAATCCAATGGGCATTTTTTTTGCCAGAAAATGGCAAAAATACATTACAAAACACAAGCAAGTGATCACAGGATGCTGCAATTGGTTGTAAATCATGTGGTCATAACTTCAAAGATGGATCATAAGTAATTTTTTGTGAGTCCATTGCAATTTTGAATGGTTATTAAGTATGTTGAGGGCTATCTGTACATATTATTGCAATTTTAAACAAGTTATCTCACTGAAGCTATATGTCTTGCAGTAGCTACTGTAACAGGAAAGAGACTGAGGCTGTCTCAGCTTAGTTATAGATGATTGCATGCTTTGGAAGAGAAAATATTTTAATTTTCACAAAGTTGCCCAACTCAATGGACACCTTTGGAAAAACGAAGGAGGGGTATAACTGGTTAGTACTTAGACGAGATATTATCAGAAAACACCAAGACTAGATTGGAAATTGAAATACATCCAGGAAGAAGATAAACATTTTCATATTATTGCTATAAATCTACATGAGCATGTCCATGAAGATACCAAGAGCTGAATCTGACTCAAAGAAGCATTTTTGGTTTATAAATCTCTCCTTTGGCATAGTCTTACTCTGCTCATGCTTGCCATTCCCAACAATTTCTATCACTCTTAGATCCCAAATATCAGGTAACAATGAGATTAGAACAGTTAGACTAGGAAAAAGGAAGAACAAGTAATGCAGGTTGGGAACACCTGCTAGCTGGACAATTATGTAAAGCAAGAGCTGGAGAGACACGTAGAGTGAATTAATGGAAGCAATTTAGTTTCAATTGCAACTTGTCTTTTAGTAAACTCCTGCTTGTTTATTAATTGGTAGCATATGCCAATTGAAACAAAGCAAATTACATGAGAAAGTTTTTCTCTCTTTGCACATTCTAAAATCATGAATTTAGCTTTTTCTTACAATTCAACTTAAATCTCTGTGGATAAATAACATAAAGAAAACAGTATATCAGTTAAGTTATTTCTATGTGCTCCGTTTTGAAAGTTAAGGAAGAATAACTTTGTTTATGAAAGAGATTGCAGAAAGTCAGACACTGACATTTAGAAATATATATTCTTGGAAGAATTCCAGACAAATGGTTTTATGAATGTGAACTTTAAGGGTACACTTTAATGGTTCTGAAGCAATTGATATTATGAGAATTACTCTTATTGGCATAAAGAACTCCAGTGGACATTTAGGTTAAATAAACAAGTTTCTTGAAAAGGAAACTTAAAATGAATGCTTTTATCCTGAAAGGTTTTTTAAAGCACTATTGCAGGGATCAATAGAGTGATAGGACAACTGAGGCTTGAAATAATACACATTAGGGTTATAGATAACCTGGTGCCATCTGATATTTGGAGTCCTATATATCTCAGCCAATGTGGCTAGTGACAAAGAATTTGAAAGTCATAATTCAAAGAATTTAGGAGTCAGAAAGTTCTGCTCCCTGGTGTAAATGTATTTGGATATCCAGAGAGGATTGATCTGCAGTGTTGATCTGCAATGATCTGTTTTTATTTTTGATTCAGTACAATCATAAGACTTCTCTGTGATTCCATTTTATGTTTAAGGAAAGTATAATTTTGCCCCCCCCCCAAAAAAATTGGCGTAACAAATCCTATATATTTTTGAAATAAGCAATGTAGAGTTAAACTAATGGACCTATGAAGATCATGATTCTAAGCTGCAGAAAGATAATTGTGCTTAAGATGCCATTAAATCAATGCAATATATGCTTTGATTAAATTATTGTTAAGATTGGTCCCAACCTTAATGGCTTTTTGGAATGGCTTTAAAACTTGGTTTTGTCCTAGGGCCCAAAGATCCTATTGAAGTGTGATGACTGCTAAATAGTTACATTTTGTGTAAGCTTGGAATTTACTGTCATGTTCTTTTTTTTTTACTTATTATAGGGTTTTTTTAAACTCTATTAATTGTATTTCAATTATTTTTTTAAAAAAATAGGGTTAGTGTTAGAAGTTTTAATTGCTTTTATTTGTTTTGTTGCAGCACTTAAAATCACAAATGTGGGGAAGGTAGCTGTATAAATATAATAAATTTTTTAAAAAGATATCCACACAAATGAAATAAGTCACAATAGATGTAAGTCCCTGTTCAAATTCATTTTTCACGTAAGTAATGCTAATTTTTAAACTTAATGATATTGAATCTTAAAGAAATTAAACAAATACATTACAGGATAAAATGAAGATTTATCTTAAATCCTAAGATAGACTGTGAGATAGCTGTAGGTGGCATGTTTGAATCAAGAATTGCTGTTTCCAATGTCATTCTGGGACAGCAGCCACCATAGGCTGTCACTCATGTCAGACAATTTGTCATGTTTGGTATGTGCTATGTATTACTTTATCATTGAAACCCTTGCTTGCTCAGAGTACATTTCCAGTTTTTGTAAAGTCCTGGTTCATTTCTTCATATAAGCAGCTGAATGATTTCTGGAAGCAAAGCTAAAAAAGTTCTTCATAGATCTAAAAGAGACCTTCAAATTATTACTAATTCCTTCAAATTATTGTTATAGTCGTCACACAGCCAGCCAGATGTTGAGACTGGATTTGGTATTTTATCCACTTATCAAATTCTTTCCAAGGACCTGGGATAGGCAGACGTTGTTGTTTGATGTTATTAAAGAGATTGTCACAAAATGTCAGCTGTTCCAAGTAAACCCACCATTTGCAACTGCCTCTTGGTGATTTTGTCAATAGCGATAGTGTTCAAGTGTGCTTGGCACCTATTACTATTGGTACTATCTTTACTTTCTTTTGCTACAGTTGTTCTACTGTGACTATTATAGTTTGTTACAGTCAGCTAGATATTTAGACAGGATTTGGCATTTTATCCACCGATGGAGTCCTTGTCAAGGACCTGGGAAAGACAAATGTGGATGTTTGATGATCTTAAAGGTATCTTCACAGAAAGTAAGCTGCCTTTTGCAGTTGACCAATGGTGATTTTGTCAATGGTGAGGGTGGTCAAGTGATGTTCCAGTTGTTCTCTTTGCTTTGTCTTCACATTTAAGTCCTTTTTTATTTTTAAAATATTCATTTATTTTTCATTTTATTTGCCCTTTTGGTGTTATATTTTGTATTCAGTATTGATACTCTTTGTTTTCCTTATGACTACAGTCTTGAAAAGTTGAAAGCACCCAGATCTATCTAGGGTTCTGGGAAGGTTTGGTTATAATAATAACAGTCTTCTGAAAAGCCATGTGGATTCAGGCCAACCAAAATAACTTCCATTAACAATTTAAACATAGATTGCAGTTTCTTCTGCTACTGTACATTTTACTGTATATCTTTTTGAACATATATGTCAGAGCTCCTAACCAAACCATTACAAAATTCACTGGAAAGTAGAAAAAGATAGTGTTATACAAAATGCAGACAAGTAAATTCACACATACAATAGAAAACAAAGAATTTGTAATGTTGGTTTCTCTTTGGTATAACCATGATATATAACATTTTGTGGATTCCTTCTTAGATGGAATGCATGGATCAGAGAAAATCTGTAAAATTTCAGGATTAGTGTACCATATTAGGGTTGCCTAGTGATCTCAATGCTTATCAGGGAACAGAAAGTGTGTGTGTGTGTGGGAGGGGACAGGGACCAAGCCTTGCATTGTGTATCTATCCAGAAGAGAAATGTGTACGTAAGGCATTATATTCATAGCCTGGTATGTGCCATTCAAGCACATTCTTCATTAACTACTCTTCAAATGAACAGGAAGCTAATATCATTACTATAACAACTGTGAAAAGATGAGCCTTGTCTATAGAGAAAAATGCTGCATTATCTTCATGCTTTAGGTGTGTACCATCATTATTGTTTAGCCAGTGTGCAATGAATTATAGCTCTTACACAAAATGTCATGCATACATTTCCACCAGAATAATTTCCATGAAAGAGTGGAATGCATTTCTCAATAGTTTTGAAGAAGGCACAGAACAAGAATCAAAGCTGAAAGAAAGAAAAAAATGGTTATACAAAATACACACAAATCTCTGAGATAATTATTGCCTTGCTCATCAATCTCTTCACAAGACCCCCAATTTATAGTGAATTTTAAAATGAACAAGAAAATTATGAAACGATAAGGACTTTGGCTGTGTGTGTTTCTTATAAACACAGGGTAGAATTTTGCCAATTCTGGATTTGTCTTTCCAACATTATCAAGACACAATCGTTGTGAAGCAGTGTTTCTGTTTTCTTGCGGAATCTTGAACTGCTTCCTCTGCTTTGCCTAATTCTGTTTGTTATATCAGGCTGTATAACCTTAACAGAGAGATACTAAAAATTGTAATAGCAAAGACCATTTATTCTGTCAGCCTACAACTAGGCACTATTTGTCCAACTCCTTGAGCATTCAATTCATCCATAGCTTCCTAGATGCTGTTAAATCTCGATGTTTCTTGCCTTATATCTTCCACAAGGACACCAAATAATTGGCTATTACTTTTTTCTTAACACTTTGGCATATTTAAAAATATAAGCATTGTTCTGTAGCAGATCTGTCCATTTTACTTCTGTTTCTTTGATGCTCTGGGTCAGATAATGTAGTGTCAATACAGAGCATTGCTCTGTCTTGTACTATTCCTACCATGTACTGTACATTTTAATTTGTTGAAAGCTAAAGCATTCTGTCATGATGTTCTAACTGTAATATTGAAAAATATTTTATAATAACAAGAAAATGTGTTTATGGAACATGCATGCATTTATTTATTGTTTAATTTTGTTGTACTCCATCCAGAGTAACTTATTTGTAAAATGGGCAGCTATACAAATTAGATAAATAAAATAAAATTAGATAGACAGTTGAAAAGCATGTCCTCTGTCTATACATGCCTGTCCAGAAAATGACCTCAGGTTAGCTATCTTGTAAGCAAAATATTTCCTTTCCACCAAAAGTCTATTGTCCCCTGATAGGTATTGTGATGACTAAAGAATCACTACTATTGTGATCAAACCTCCAACAAAATTACAGTTTTTACTACTGTTTGCTCTCATGCCAGGATCAGAGGCCAGCTTCAAGTTATGGTTTCTATTCTTGCTTGGAGACAAATAGTAGGACAAAATTGCTTAAGTCAGAAGTTACAGAAGATTGAAGTCTCAAAAAATTTTGCCTCCTTCCTTCCCTCACCGCCCAAAAAAACATCCTCAATACGTGATGTTTCATAATCTTTGGAAATATTCCCAGTAATCTTTTCATTTGCATGTTAACTAAACTTTATTACATTAATTAAAGTAAATTTGAGTTTTTGTCCTGAATTCCACCCTGTGACTTAGCATAACCTTTAACAAGGCACTCAGGTGCCAAGTAGACCCCCTGATATGGAACAAATTGATCCTAATTTTTAAATATATTGCAAACCTTTGTAGGCTGCCTATTCAATGCTAAACAACTTACAATAACAAACTTATTATTATTATTATTATTATTATTATTATTATCATCATCATCATCATTAATTAATTAAATTTATATACCGCCCTTCTCCCGAAGGACTCAGGGCGGTAAAAGCATAATCCATCCAATAAAAACAGATAATTACTATTTCCCCTATAGGTGTTCCATTCCACAACTCTTGGTGGTGACTGTGTCTAAGATCTAAGAAAGAACAATTTGTGACAACCTGTGTTACATCGACATAATCTACTGGTGATGACTAGAGACTGAGACATTTGTGAGATGAAGCCATGAGAAGACCAGTCTTTCTTCTTGATCCTCCCTATTGTTGTTGTTCTTGTTATTTTGATGGAGAGTTCTACCTTTTTCCCTATTTTCAAAATATTAAGCCCAAAAGCTAAGTGTCACTTTTTATGAATTCCCTACTATAACCAGTGAAAAATAGTGCACTGATTTTTCAAAACTATAATCTGTTATAAAGAAGGGGGAAAGAGATTTGCAGTTTAGCTATGATAGATGAATCACAAAATAACCCAGATTTCTTTCCCCACAGAAGGACATTATTTAGGTACCTAATTCTTTGATATTATCCTAGGACGACTTAATAACACAAAGATACTGAATCTTACACCCTTTGAGTAGGTCAATTTTAGTCTGGTTTGTTAATAACTTATATGTTGACATGGCTCAAAGGATCAATGTTTCCTGAAAAATAACCAGCTTTCAATGTGTATATTTCTTGCTGTAAAACATTTATTTCAGCCCAACTTTTACCCAGCAAGATAAATGCAAACAGGACTTTACTTTTACCAAGGTTGACTAAGATGTATGAATATTTTTTGAGAGTGCTGAGTTTCAAAGTCTGCTTTAGAATGAAACCTTCAATCATAGGAGTAATTTTGATCTCAGCCTGTCAATTTCAGTAGTTCAGATTAGATAGATCTCTGAGTTGGTTAGTTGTACATAAGAAAAAAAGTCAAAGAGATGATTTTATATCTTTTTTCCTCCCATTTTCTTTCTCATATATAGTTTCTCTATTTCTATTAACAGAACTTATATATTTCTTATAACCTTTGCACTTTTCTCAAGAATCCCAGTTTTTAGCATCATAAAATGTGATATTTTCAAATCAATCTAGTATTCGTACTTCATTACACCTTTATTTCTTTGTTTGCTTGATTAGATAGACTAAGAGGGCCTCATGACTCTAAAACACGGGTTTTAAACTTGATCACGTCACATGACATATTGTGATGTATCGTGACATATTTTGACATACTTTCCCTTTCCAGAGCTGGGTTGGATATGGCCTGCATGTGATGCATCCAGACCGTTTGACATCCCTGCTCAAAAATGACTGAGGCATTCAAATAGTTTAAAAGGAAAGAGAAAAAAATCAGAGAGAAGAACACGTTTACCTAGATAAAAATATCCAGTATTTTATCAAAAACTGCCGGATTTCAACGTACAGCCTAAGCCCAGACTTTACAGCAAAGCCATGTTTTTAAAGGGTTCTGGAACCCTTGCATGGAGGGGCCTCTACAAAAGCTTGGAGACATGTAGTTCAGCAGGCAAGACTAAATTCAATAATTCAGTCCAGTTTTATGAAAACTTCAGTCCAGGTTGTAGAACAAAGATAGGCATCTTTAAGGTCTTATTCTTCTGAAAAGCAGAATTTACCTGGCTGTGCCATAAACCTTTGGACAGAAAGCTACTGGATATGAATTTTCTTACATATTTTAACATTAAACAATCTTAAAATCAAACAGAGTAGCATTCAGGTCACCATAAAATGTCATCATTAGTTGTGGCATTTCTTAAATGTTTGCTTTTGAAAGGCCATTATTTGACATAATTGATCACAGATGTAAAAATGTGTGTTATATTCATTAAGACAAGATCTTGTGTTGGAACCAAAGTGACAATTTCATTGATAGTCTTAATTGTTCTCCCCATCACCACTTCAAAATAGAATGTATGTGCAAGTCCTCGTAAAAACCTTCTGTGTTTGTGATGTCATCTCTAAACTTGCTCTTAATAAAAAGAACAAAATCTATTGCCTAATTACTTCTTGCCTCTATTTCTTCCAGCAGAATACCCCGAATGTACATCTGAAACAAGTTATTTTGAATATTGAAATTGTTCATTTACAAATTTATGGGGAGGGCAATTCTTTTTTTGTTGCAATATAAGAAATTATTTTTCCAGTTTTTAAAATTTTGTGCATAAATTTTTATTTATATGGGAATGTTATGATTTGAATCCAGACCTAAAGAGACTTACTCAAATCAATGAATTTTAGGTAGGTCATGGACACCTTATCCATCAATTTAATGCATTTATACTAATTTTGGCTTAATTTAGATTCAATTTAATTACAACTACAAGATTGCAACAGTCAGGTAAATATTGAATAAGTATGATATAGATAGAAACATTTTCAGAAGTTTTCCACAGACTTCTTCCTAGTGCTAAGAGATAATGACTGGTCCAGAATCACCTAGGCAACTTCCTCTTAAGCAGGAGCAGAACTCAGAGTCTTCCATTTTACAGCCTAATGTCTTAAAAACTAAATCTTCATGCTGTCACAGGATCTCTATTTTAAAGCAGGCCTTGGCAAAGGTATGTCAAACTTGTGGCCTGTGGGCTAGATGCACTAGCCACGCCCATCCCTGGTTTAGTGAAGGGGGAAAAAGTCACAATACGTCATGTGATGATGACATGACAACATGAGTTTGACACTCCTGTCTTAGAGGATGCTTAAAATAAGGGGAAACCTAGATCATTAGGACTATTGTCCACATTAAATAGTCAAGAAGGTATGAAACTATTATATGTGATCTGTTCCTTCATGATATAAATCAAATGCATTTCTTAAATTGTTCTGTCTCTATCAGTTCTGGAAATAGAATTGAGGATGACAGAAAATCCAGGAATACATGTCCTTTACAAAAAAGAAGGGAAACTTCTAAATTTTGCACAAGGTAACAAACATGCATACCCTATATCTCAGGGGTCTCCAAACTTGGCAACTTTAAGCTTTGGTGGCTGAGGAATTCTGGGAGTTGAAATCCACAAGTCTTAAAGTTGCCAAGTTTGGAGACCCCTACTATATCTCATGAAACTATTTACATACGTTGGGTTTGCAGATTGTCAATTAATTTCCATAATTATTTTCCAATATTTACTATTTTCCAAGATTTTAATAAATATTTTCCATCATTTTCACATGTATTTATCTAAATTTCAAAGCTTAATTAAAAACTAAAACTCTGGGAAAGTTTTTCTTCTGAATTTCAGTATTATACAACCTTTAAAAAACACTTCTTATAAATTCATAATGTAGAAGTATGTGCAGAAGTCAGCATTTGATTTATTTCTGATAGCTAGACATTTCTGCTGATATTTATGTACTCAAACTCAACACCAACTATGTACAAGGAATGAGGGAGGAGAAGTAATAGGGAGGTTTGAAGAAATAGATTCAATGCCACCATGAAACCTCACATGATAACTTTGGACCAGCCATTCCCTATCAGCTCAATGTAACTCACAAACTTGTTTTGAAAATAAAATAAAGGTGGATTGTACATACAATGCTTAGAAGCTGTTTCATCCCAAGGAAAGGTATGATTTAAATGCAATGAATCAAGAAAGAAATAAGCATTGCAGAAATAAATAAGATCAGTTGAGAATAAATTCTTGAATAGCATTTTCAGTGGCTTTAGCCTGCTTGCTTTTCTAGGAATGGAAAAAAGGGAAAGAAAGATTAATGTTTGATTCCTTTGACAGTAAACAGAAATCTTTCACATCACAACATTTTACTGCAAACCACATTTTAGAATATATTTCTTCAGATCCCAAAGAAAGAGCAGCAGAATTGATCACAAACAAGGGTTGAAGAAACAATGTTAAATACAAGATAGAACTATTCTTTTTTCAAGCGTGTTTCAAGTTTATTTGCCTTTACCACCATACTTCTTTTTTCTGCCACTTTGAATCTTTCCTACTTCTTTCAAAATCTTCCCACATCTATCTCCCACCCATCCCCCCTCTCTCAGTTTTCTGAATATGACAATTAGGAAAAAACTAAGCCATTTTGATGCTGAGTTTGCTATTATAGTAGATGAGAGTTATCCATAGACTAGCAATGATCATACTAACCATTTTGCTTCAATACCCAGTTAAGGAATCAAAAGAACAATGTCCCAGAAAAATGTCAAGTCGAAAGTCCAAATTATTTCCCCATGGCTCTAAACAATAGGATTTTGCCTTATAGTAAGGTATGACATTCATGGTCATCTATGATGGGGAGGAAAGGTGACTAATAATGTTATCTGCATCATCACATCATCATGCAAATTACATACTTGACACATGTAATATAATTCATGTAACTTGTGCGTTGACTTCCAAATGCCCATGGCATCCTTGTTCCTCCTACTGCATTCATAAAGCATGAGGTAGCTATCCAGGTATAAATAGCCTTCATCGATTTTATCATTCTGTTGAAACCAAGACTTTGTGTGATAAACATTTGCAGCACAGGTATTGTTGTATTCAAAATTGGGAAGAAAGGATGATGGTTAGCCTTTTGAAATGCTTAATTTTATCCTCAGGTATCAAAAGAGTAACAAAATCCTGTTGATTATCAACATTATGACAATTACCTGTAGATAAAGTACAAGCTGTCCTGACCAGATTTGGTTTAAAGCATTTTATAGAACAAAACAGTAAATAGAACTGTATTCTCAAATGTAGATTTTTTTTCTTCTTCTATTCAGTCATGTCCAATTATCAGAGACTGCCTGGACAAAACCCTACAATTTTCTTGACAAGGTTTTTTTATAAGTGGCTTGCAATTGCCTTCTTCCTAGGGCTGAGGGACAGTGACTAGCCCAAAATCACCCACCTGGCTTTCTCACTAAGTAAGGACTAGAATTTAAGCTTACTTTGAAGTTAAGGTCACCTAACACATTAACAATTATACCAAATAGGGTGAAATATTACTATCACCAAACTACACCAGAGGCTTTATCACTGAGGTAGGTATGACAGCGCTGTTTTTTCATTTTTGCAGATTTTTTTTCTAAGGAATGATAAAGATAACATTTTGTTAATTGTAAAAAATGATAAAGATCACTTTCATTTATTTCCAGGATTTCATATACTGAGCTAATGCAATTTAAGCACATCTGTGCTAAATATTGTAAAGATAGGTATGTGCTTTTACCTTGGTTTGAAGAAAGTTTTGGCTATGTGCCGGTTGCAAACCTGGTAATGAAAAAATAACTTCTAAATATAGTACCAGTTATCATTTCAGTATGCTCCTCAACAGCCAACTTGGCTCATAGTGTATAGGACAGAATAAAAGATTGAAAAGTGGTACGTATTTGTGTGTGTCTGTGTGTGTGTGTGTGTATTCACATCTGATTGTATGCAAAATGCATCTACATTTGCAGAATTCATCAGGGTGAGCATCCAAATTACCTCCACAAACCTCTGTAAAATTAATGTCAAATTTTATAGCCGTGGTTATAACAAAAATGTGGATATGAATCCCAGACAAATAAGATTAAACTCCAAATAGTACATTTATTTAACCAGATACAAAGCTAGACAAGAAAAAGGACAGA
>JANHZT010008641.1:123746-136599 GCA_032468215.1 Stegonotus admiraltiensis | reverse complement strand
CAGAGGGTAGGTGCCCCCACAGAGAAGGCTCTCCCCCTGGGGGTCACTAGTCGGCATTGCCTGACCGACGGCACCCTTAACCGCCTTCTTCTTTACTTAATGAAACTTAAAATTATAAATGTGAAAAAAATATATTTTACAAAGCTTTCTTTGTGTCTCCATAGATTGAGATTTTAAAAAATAAAAATGAAAGTTATAGCAGTTGATTCATTTTTTAAAAGAGAGGACAGGAATGAGACAATTTTGCAAATTAAGTGGCTGGTGGAGGAAAAAATTAGAGCTACTTCTCTCATACACTCAAGACAAGGTCAGGATCAGAGACCTACCATCTTACAGCAGTCTGGACAGAAATGAATGACTGAAAGCTACATTTTCAAGAAAGCACATGGCCTAGCTGTGACTGACCTCCAAATCTATGACAGGCACAAAGGTCAATGATAATACTGAATTGCCTGAAGTTAGGTCTGTAACTGTTTAACTGTTCAACTGTTGAAATGTCTATCCCAGGAGATATTTATTCATCTGTTAGATTTATATCCTGCCCCTTCTACAGGACCTTATGGTAGTGTACATGGGTATCCTGCCTCCAATTTCCGTCCAAAACATTGTCGTGTAGGCTGGGGTGGAAGAATGGGATTATCTGAGCCTAGACCATTCATTATCTACAATATCATTCTGCAGTAGCTCTGTTTCCTTTGAATGTATAAACATTAAGTTATGACTACAGCCACAAATTGGGTTGTGACTACACCCTATGTTTCCAGGCCTTAAGGCATGTGCATGTTTGTAATGTTTTTTCCATGCAAAATGATGAATCCATGTACTCTGAAGTTTCATATGAAATAGGATCGTAATATATACTCTGCCATAGCTGATTAGATATAATGCTGTACATCTGCCCCACTGATACCAACTCTGTGAGATTGTCCAGATGAGAAGCACAACCAGAAGTGCTAGCTCCATCTTTAGTGTAAAATTATATTAACAGAATCTTTCAGGATTGAAATATTTCTTTCCTTCTTTCCTTTTATTCTCTGGACACTAGGGAGGGTCCATTCTGAGATGTTTCAAGCCTCTTCTGTGACTTGAGACATCTTTTACATGTTGATTATTCAATACACAGCTCTCTCTTCTGTCTCGCAAGCTCATTCCCACATATCATTATAGTTGAATCTATTAGTTATTATGGTTCATCACACAGTCAGTTTAGACTAGATTTGCTATTTTAATCACCTATCAAGTCCTTCCCATTGACCGGACAGATGTTGTTTGATGGTGTTAAAGGTATTGCTGCAAAATGTAAGCTGTTTCAAATAAAGCTGCCTTTTGTAATTGACAGATGGTGAATTGGTCAATGTCAATGGTGCTCAAATGTTGCTCCATTTATTTCAGTTATTTCAATATTGCACTCAGGGCACATGAATATTGGTACTATCTTTACTTTCTTTTGCCACAGCGATTCTATTTCTATTTACAGGTCTTTGTATTTTGTTAAATTCTCCAGTTCTTTTGCTTCTATTCTGCTGTCTCAAGGTACTGTCATGTCCATTATCCAGACTTTTTTGTCTTTCTTATAAAAAATTGTTAAGTCTGGAGTGTTAAGTGGCAGATACTTGTCTGTTTGAATTCCAAAATCCTGGAGTATTTTAGCTTCTTCATTTTCTATTACTTTGTCTATTTTGTGGTCCTACTAGTTCCTACTTGCAGGCAAATGGTATTTCTTGCAGATATTCCAATGCACCATTGTTATTACTTTGGCACACCATTTTTTTAAAATTTATATGCCGCCCTTCTCCGGAGACTCAGGGCGGCTTACAATGCATTTTTGTAGTCAGTCTGTGTAATCTTCTTGCAACAGATAACTAGATCTATTGTTTCTGAAGCTTCTTTGCAGAGGCAATATTTGCTGACTGTTGTTATTATTAGTAGTATTCAAATATCCACAATAAATATGAGTTAATCTTTTCAAGTCACTGGAATGAGGAGATTGTGTGCTTATTTATGTTCCTGCTCCTCCCCCTTTACATAGTAATTCTGTGCATGTGACCAACTGACAGAAGACAATCCATTCTGAAAGGAATAAGTCCATATATTGTAACTAGGAAACATATCAATCTTTGACTGTTGACTTTTTTATTTATTGAAAATAAATGAAAACTGAGGTATTCAGATACTTTCTTCAAGGAAACAATGATCTAGAAAAAAACAGTATATGCAATATTTTGGATGGCTTGAGCCAACCAGAGCAAAGGTTCATCTCCCTAACCTTTCAATTCCTTCCTTGCCATTTGTTTTAAATTAGAGTTAACATTTCATAGAACTTTCTTTTCTGTGTGTGCTGAAATAATTTATTTCTTGTTACAACAGATCCCCATGCTAATGAAGATGAATTGTTTCTAATTAAGAGAAACTTGGCATTTCAAGATTGGTTTGAAGACTGAGTTCTAAATGCCTACTGAGAAAACACAGCAATCAGAATCAGATAAATGATATTGATTCAGCAATGGTCTAGCTGGAAATGTTGGGTGTTCATGACTCATATCATTGTTCAGATAATAAGATTTCTGCGGGAAAGTATTAAAATGAAAAATCATTTGATAATCAAGAGGGTGGCTGGCAGTCTGATGTTAATGGGCCCTTGTCTACAAATAAAGACCGATCTATCTCTATAATGCTTTTGTGTTAGCTTCCATCAGTAGTAATGTTGCATTTTGGTAGTGACAGTTGATTATTAACTAATGTACAAAGATGAGACAAAAACATTTTGAAAAGGCTACAGGGCCTCAGGAAATGGAATGGGTCTCCTGATGATACTAAAATTGAAAGAGTGTGGAATTGAACTATATTCTCAAATAGCACTAAAAGTCCCTAAAAATTCAGAATGCCATTTCCAAGCTGCTAACATGTCTGTAAGGTCCAAACTGCATACCTATTTAAGTTCCAAGATACTGCTTTTAGGAAGTAGCAACATTAAAAGGAAGTGCCCACTTTCAGTAGACAGAGGTAATATAAACACTGTTTAAATCAGTGCATCTCAGCATCAGCAATTTTCAGAGATGTGGCTTCAACTCCCAGCATACTGTCTGAGCGAATCTGAGAATTGAAGTCTATACATCTTAAGGTTACTCAGGGTGAAAAACACCAATATCAACCTTTCCCTCATCTCTGCTTCCCTATTTTCAAGGTTCCCAATTTGTAGATACAGAATTAATAAAGCATTTAGAATATAATATATGCTGGATTTGCATACAAAGTTTAAGATGTTGCCTCTCATTTCCAATTATGAAATGTTGACGATTTTATATTGTGAAGTTAAAAATACCAGTTCTAATTTCTAAAACACTGAAATGCAGCTAACAGAAGTAAAAGAAGACTAGAATTTCTATCCAGGGAATATTGTTATCAGGTAAATATCAGATAAATATTAGAATTGCTTTAGCAAATCTATCACAAATTAAATGAAACTGAAATATTTTAGAAAGTTTTATATTATGTTTTTCCAGGAATAATCTATGACTCTGAAGATGTCAGTAAACTAGGCTGCATGTCTTTTTTAGTTTACTTGATCTGATCTAATTAAAATTAATACCGACCCAGTATATCTACTGCATTAATAATTGAGTATACAGTATACTTTCTCACCTAATCCAATGAATGCTAGATTCATAAAAGTATGATTCTGTAAAAGTTGCATACCATGCAGCAAAAATTTAAACATAAACAATGCCAAAACATCATGCTCTGAAGATGTTACCTAGGTTGGATAATGAAATATCTGGGAGAAAACAACCAAGCTCAGAGAACATCAAAGAGTCCTCAATGTCAGATTAATGATTTGCTTTTTGTAATCAACTCAGATTGATCTAGGCAGACGATAAAGCCAAAATGAAGGAATAATCTGAATGAAAGAGCAATTGGAATCAGGACTGGAGATAAAGCAAGGAACAGACTTAAATATTAAGGAATGCATTTGGCAAGAAATAATAAATACTTTTTAAAAAAATAACTATTGACTGTTTTGGAAAATGTGATAGTGGACATTTCCAGATGGACACTGCTGAAATTGTCTGGTTAAAAAGTATTGCAGTTGTCAGAATGAATCTTCTACTATGATTTAACTTGGTAGAAGATAATTCCAATAAAAATTAAAAGCAAGGTATTAAATTACTTGTCTAAACAAATAATGATGGTCTAATAAAACCCCAAGGATTAAAATCAAGATTCTAAAAAGAATGAGGCAAATGCTAGCACTAAACTATAAATTTTATTATCAAGCTGCCGAAATTGGATTACAGATGTGATTGTATCTTCTTATGTCCTAGTTGTCTCTGAGCAAGGGCAGGATATTTAGATGGTCTGCATAAATATCTATGGATTTATACAAATAGAAACAAGAAGTTTATAGTAAGTAACACTATAATAAGAAAGTATAATGAACATTTGGAAAAAACAGAAAAATGAACAGTGCAGATTTATTCTTTCTTGCATTCTTCTTAAATGTTTGTTTTTATGAAAAAGAAAGAACAGGAAATTTATGCAGTGGAGATATAGCAATTATACAAGGTTTATTACAAGATTACAAGATTTGATTAATAATTATTCAAAGATAAAAAATAGACGTTTATTTTTTAATGGCTTTATCTGTCTGGTTTAATATCTTCAACTGAGTAATATAAAATTAAAAGAACTATACAAACAAGGTGAAATATTTAAAATTTGATTGAATTTAAGACTCTTAAATCATGAAACAGAGCACATTTTGGGGAACCCCACTTACAAAATCTCAGTAAAATATGAGTCAGAAACTAATCAAGTTAAAGATCATATTGTTAAATGGATTTAGAATTTAGATTTAGAACCATATATTCAACAATGTGTTTTCAATGTAAATTTATACAAAATATCATGCCTAGAGAAAACTGATATAAGATCTTTTAGTTTCAGCATATTATTTCAGTTCTAATTGCTAAAATAGTTCATTTTCTAAAATTTGTTAGACATGTCATAATTGTCCTATCATTCTTCCATATTTGATGCCAATGCACTAAAGCTGAAATTCTGAAAAGTGATCTTTGTTAGAATGAAGCAAATTTTAAAATTCAATTTCCTTTTCAATCCACAATATTATTAAACTAAATCATAAACTCCCAGATTCTTTTCCTGATCTAGGTTTGTATATGCAAATTACTGCATTGATTCTTATTGGAAAGAAATATTTGCTAACACAGTTGTGGATGCAGGTAAATACCCAAAATAATTTTGTATGTTAAAAGTGAATCTCACACAGAGGATAATTCCACTTGGAAGGTATTTCTAGATTACAATTTCATATGTAGATCTGCATCAATCCAAAAGGTGTTTATTTAATTAAATAATTAAAAGTCAAAAACTTCTTTTCTTTCCCTCTTCCTCTTAAATCTACTCAATTACAAAACGAATTGATCTGATTTGTCATCTTGGGTTATATTATGGACTAGAATGTAGTTACCTAATTGAGTCAAATATCCTCAGTATCACAAAGGCATTATAGTTTAAAAAGAAAAAATAGTATGATATGTCTTTTATTTCTGAGATTTCTGAGATTTTTTTAAAAAAAACTGTCATCTCAGTTGTTTAAATTTTAAATTTACATAGATAAGAGGCACAAGTATTATGGAATAGGACTAAGCAAGATACATATGGTATTTCTTTCCTACCAGTTCTCATTTAGTTTAATGAGAAAAAACATTCTCTCTCTAATTTTTTAAAATGTATATATACTGGTAGAAATATTCATGGCTGGAGATTGTATTCTACATTTCTTTTACTTCAAGATAGCTTTTACTTCTGGTTGTGCAGAACCAGCTCTCATCTTATCTAGTTTTTCCTGCATCAGTGAAATGGTAAGGAGGAGTTCCTGCCTCTGAGAAATATTTGGAGAATATTTCTGGGAAAACTGGGAGAAACCATCCACTCAATTTTCTGATCATAGACAAATTTCATTTCTGGAACAAATGTTCAGACATTTTGGGATCATTCCAATGTGAATTCACACAATATATTTCTTAATAAATACATTAGATCAAGCTGCAATGCTGTCTAAAATATGATTTGCACAGTTCATTCATTCATTCATTCATTCATTCATTCATTCTTCATACATTCACTCACTCACTCATTCATTCATTCAATCAATCAGTCAATTTTTATGGCCACCCATCTCAGTCAATGACTCTGGAAGGCTTACAATTCCAAAAATATGTTAAGCTAAAAATTAAAAACATCTTAAAACAATAAAAACATTAAAACTAATAAAAACTCTAAAAACATCCAAATTGAATACATATAGGACCAAGTTACTTGGCCAGTTAGCAATGTGACCATTAACACATTCATCGCTCCAGGCTCGGGAACACAGCCATGTTTTAGGGCAGGAGTGTTAAATTCGCATTGTTATGGCAGCGTCATGTGATGTATCACAACTTTTTCCCCCTTCTCTAAACTGGGCGTGGACATGACCAACGTGTGACACATCCGGCCCATGGGCCATAAGCCCTGTTTTAGTGCCTTACAAAAGACTAACAGGGTTGGGGCCATTCTGATGTCTGAAGGGAAGGTGTTCTATAGAACAGGGGACACTGTATAAAAGGTTTGTCTTCTGGTCCCTGCCAGCTTATATTCTTTGGCTGATGGGATCTGCAGCTTGTTCATTCTGGTGATTGTATAGGTGGAGTCTCTTGAAAAAAGGTGATCCCTTAGGTATCCTGGTCCCAACAGTTCTTCTGTTATCCATTGCAGAGCTGATTAGCTAATAGAAAGGAATATAAATCTCCTGGTAATTCAAGAAGTCTTTCTCTATTATTCCAATGCTGCCACAATATTGTGAAATAAGACACCTTGTGTCACTTACAATAACTTTCTTCTTGACCAAAAAAATGCAGCCAAGCAAAATTCAAGGGTTTTATGGGAAAATTAATAAAATAATGGTTGTATCCCTCCCATAGTGAACATAGTATATTAAAAACTAAATCTAAAATTATTTTCAAGTAACGATCGTGTATTTATGAACAATGAAAGCACCTGAATAAAAATCCAAGTAAATGTTATGTCAGATTTCTTATTATTACTGACTTTGTATCCCCTTGGGCCGCCTTTCACTTTACTCATTACAACTGCAAAATGGGTCTTTCAAGGTTTGGTTATCTTTTACTTTTTATTCTCTGAAGAATGTGACACATCCCTTGGAAATTCCATTTGATTGTGCTACTATTTAAAAATAAATAGAAGATATTCCAAATGGTACCTGCCTCGGTGCTATAAAAGACTTGTTTTTCTTTGAAGACACTTTACAAGGAAACACCTCAGTTTATAATTCACAGAAAATGAAATTATACACCTTTATTTTCTAGTAAAAGCTCAATATATCATACATATGCATACTAAATCAGCCTTAAGTTTGAAAATATTCACTTGCGGCAGATATCTGAATGATGATCTAGTTTCATGGTGGAACAATGGGTACATACTGAGCATTTTTCTCCATCATGCATTGAAATAAAAATATCACTACAGTTCTCATGATTTACTCATTCCATGTAAAAATCTCTTCATTGAGTGCTCTTCTATTTCAGTCTTGCTATAGTAGTGGTATGGGATAGGTTTTCCACTGCTTTATTTTGCTGCTGAAATATTTCTACCCCACATTGTGAATATCCCTATGCAAATTAGATTAAAATGAATAGATTAATGTGCAGCACAAAATGTTTCAGTGCAAATAAAAATTTTATGATGCGAATTAGACAATGCAATTACTTTACATTGGAGTTTTCTTTATTTTCCCCACTTGAACATTTTTTTACAAAATGCACGTCACTGCATTTAAGAACACAGCAGTTTAGTCACCATATAAAGAAAGCAGACCCATATTTGTTTTTAAATATGACTAAGGGTAGACGCAGACTATGGGGGATGCAGTGACTCAGTGGCTAAAATGCTGAGCTTGTCAATCAGAAAGATCGGCAGTTTGACAGTTCAAATCCCTAGTGCTGGGTAATGGAGTGAGCTCACATTACTTGTCCCAGCTTCTGCCAACCTAGCAGTTCGAAAGCATGTAAAAATGCAAGTAGAAAAATAGGGACCACCTTGGTGGGAAGGTAACAGTGTTCCGTGCTCCTTTGGCATTTAGTCAGGCCGGCCACATGACCATGGAATCGTCATCAGACAGCACTGACTCTTCATCTTAGAAATGGAGACGAGCACCACCTCCTAGAGTCAGGAATGACTAGAACGTATGTGCGAAGGACATATCTTACCTAAGGGTAGATATGCACTTTCTGCTTGTGCCTATCACCAGTACAGGCCACAACTACTTTATAAATTCAGAAATGGAAGACTTTATCTTCTACCAGTTTCCATCCTATCATAAATGCAGCTACCTACATTTTGAAGCAAAATTATTTTTCAGCCACAGCCAACTCAAGTACTTCTGAGTGGATGATCTAAAGTACTTCCTACTAATCTTAGGATAAGTGTATCCTTGTCATCTTGGCATCGTTTAGAGTATGAAAGCACCATATGTGCAAATATCTTGGAAAAGAAATAAAGGAGAGAACAATCCTTAAAAGAAAAAGTCAGGCAATCCGTCCATGTACGAGTCAACAAATTACATTTGCCTTCCTGGCATTTGAATTACAATTAAATCCACTGGTGGCCATACTCTAGACTGACACCAACCACGCTTCATTACCAAATCATTATAATTCAAGCTGGAATGTTTGCAATTGGTTTCAGGAATAGCCAGAAGCAGCAGAGAAAACAAGCAGCTTCATCCACAACAATACATGAGCAAATAATAGATACAAACTCAAGGTAAACCTCTCCAAACTCGATTGCAGAAAATATGACTTCAGTAACAGAGTGGTCAATGCCTGGAATGCACTACCTGACTCTGTAGTTTCTTTCCCAAACCCCCTTTAACTTTAACTTTAAGCTGTCTACTGTTGACCTCACCCCATTCCTAAGAAGTCTGTAAGGGGCGTGCATAAGTGCACCAGCATGCCTACCGCCCCTGTCCTAATATTCCCTTTTACTTACTCTTTTCATGTATATAAATTATGTTTATACTTTTACCTGTTATCTTATACAGTATATGCGTGACAAATAAACTTATGATTAAATGATATGATCTTGTTCCCATATTAATTGCCCAGCAGAAAATTGATCTTGTTGATTAAAAAGAATGTAAAAAGGACCACAACAACTTCTTTTCAAATGGCATGCTCTGCCAACATGGAAGTTATTACAGCTTGATCACAAACTCTCAGCATCTGCTGGCTCCTACTTCCAAATTTGGTTTGCTCAACAACTGCATAAAAAGAAACATCTATCTGGGAAAGTGCCATACAAAAAAAGGTGCCATCACCCAAAATTCTACGTACAATTCTAAATGTATGTATCAAGTATATACTAGGAAATTTTTTGCTCAAAATATACTGCATATGTTAGAAAAAGTTAGCGTGAAAACATTATTTTAAAAATAGGGACTTTCCTCCTTTCTAGGCTTTTCAAAATTTTATGGAAATTTGTCAGAATGGAAATATTTAAATATATGAATATATTTCATATTGACCTAGATAGATCTAATCAGTGCATTATAGAGATGGTTATATCAGTCAATTTAATATGTATTCATTATTTTACTATTGCATACCATTTTCATGTCAACCTATGATTTCAACATATCAATGCACATGTTTGATATCTCATTATTATGAAAGTGTTTTCTGCAAATACACCTAGAATAGAAATAAACATCATAGTGCTACAGTGGCAGCATAGAATGCAGCATTGCAGACTGATTCAACTCATTGCCAGGTGTTCAATCCTGACCGGCTCAAGGTTGACTCAGCCTTCCATTCTTCTGAGGTCAGGAAAATGAGGACCCAGATTGTTGGGGAAAATATGCTGACTCTGTAAACCATTTAGAGGGGCCTGGTAAGTATATAAACCTAAGTGCTATTGCTATTGCTATTTGGTTGCATCTTAGGCAAAAATGCAGAATTTTGTATTGCATTGCCATCTAAATATGAATTTTGATATGCAAATTATTAATTCATTATGTACTCAACTATTATACCATAAAGTAGACAAACTAAAGCAAGGTTAATTAACTTAGTAGTAATATACTAAGTATAGGTTTCCTTGGTATTAAAATTCAGTATGGAAAGGCATGGTTCTGGTCTATTTTTTAAAAAAAATACATAATTAGATCTATTTGTAATGCATATATTTATTCTGGAAACTAAAATTGCACACGGGATATTTTCAAAAATCCAATAATCACTAGTACAAAATAGATATCAGTATAGGCTAGATTTGATATCAAGAGTTTTGGGAACCAATAAGACCTTTCAATATTTTAGGGATAATTAAGGAAACTTTCACAAATTATAAACATTGTGGTTGTTAGTAATATCCTAATATCTGACATGCATTATTTAATTTACAAACACATACACACACACAAACACCACTTTTTTTTTATATCTCTCTCTCTCTCTCTCTCTCTCTCTCTCTCTCTCTCTCTCTCTCTCTCTCTCTCTTTCTATCATCTATCTATCTATCTATCTATCTATCTATCTATCTATCTATCTATCTATATTGCAAAATAAAGCAAATTGGATGAGGACTTCTGATAAATGATTACTTCCAGACATTTTAGGCAATAAGGTTACCTGGGACCAGGATCTCAGTAATTTATAGACTGCAGGATTTTAAATTTTGAAAACATTAAAAGTATTCAATTGATGTACGTACTTTTCCTAGCACCGTGACATGCTCAGAGTTTTGAAGTGGCAGGTCCTTTGTTTTTTTTCCTTAACCTGCATTAAAGTCACTGCAGTCCCCCATTTATTGTCAATCACATAGTGTTAGGCTTGCAATTTTTCAAGCAGTTTTCACATAGCATATACCAATTTAACCATCTGTCAGTGTTACCAAAAGAAAGCATCTGCCTAAAAGAATTCCGACACATGAAATGCAGCAGAAGTAATTCAAACTTTACTTTTCTTTCTCTCCTCCTGTTTTTCACAGTTCATAGCCACATATATTCTTCTAATGGTAGTTTATTTCTTGACCCATGGAAAAAAAATTCAACTTAGCATTTCACTCTTTTTATGGTAGAGGTTCAAACCTGCTCTTACAAGGCTTTTCTTTTCCAGATGGTGACATTTTAGATAAGTCTCTCAGTTCTATGTTTGTGGTCCAGTCATTTTTCTCTGGCTGTACATTGCAGGGTGTACTGGGAAACTCTACAGAACTCTTCTATATTTGAAGAAAATGATTCATAATCCCTTTGAAGCAGGGTAGCCAGATTGTCACAGCATGTGCACCCTGCAAGCATTGAAAGTACCTTATATATCCTAATTCCTGGTTAAGGAACTTAGAAACTTTTGGGGGCTATGAAAAGACTGGGTGCTATGTAGCACCAGCTTCAAATATGAATTCCTGAATCTTTGGCAATGGAAATTATGCTGTTTTAAGTCAGTCTTGATTGTCAGTCTTTTTTTGTTTTGTTTTGCACATCTAACAATACTATGTTTTGTTTACTTAGTCAGCCCTGATTAGTTGGGTTTGCACAACACACCCTAAAACCATCAACAATGGTTTCTATCCACATTTTGGGTAATGTGGTATTTGAAAATAATTTATTTATTTATTTATTTATAAAATTTGTATGCCACTCTATCTCCAAGGACTCAGGGCAGCTCACATCAACAATTAAAATAGACAAAAAGTAAAAAAAAAGTTTAAAAGAATTTTAAAATATACTACCCCGTCAGTCATGGTTGGGGGACATAAATAGCCAGGTTTTCAATTCACGTTGGAAGGTGCAGAGGTCAGGGGCCAACCGGAATCCCAAGGGAAGTTGATTCCAAAGGGTGGGGGTGCTCACAGAGAAAGCTCTACTTCTGGGGGTTGCCAGCCGACACTGTCTAGCTGACGGCACCCTGAGTAGGCCCTCTCTGTGAGAACGCACTGGGCGATGAGAAGTTGACTCTGGTTGCAGGTGGTCCGACAAATAACCTGGGCCTAAGCCATGAAGGGCTTTAATAGATGCATCTGTTAATTTGAAGAGGCTAGAAAATTGTAGGTGGCCAGAAAATCTCTCTAAAAATATTTATCTGAAGAGTTTTCTAGTCTTGAGTAACTCATAGCAACTAATCTGCCTGAATAACACATATGTGAATACAGTGGTGAAATCCAATTTTTTTTTACTACCGGTTCTGTGGGTGTGGCTTGGTGGGCATGGTGTGGTGTGTTAGGTGTGGCTTGGTGGGCATGGCAGGGGAAGGATACTGCAACATCTCCATTCCCTCGCCACCCCAGGGAAAATGATACTGCAAAATCCCTATTCCTTCCCTACTCCTGGGGGAAGGATATTGCAAAATTTCCATTCCCACTCCACTCTGGGGCCATCCAGAGTGGTATTTGCCAGTTCTTTGAACTACTCAAAATTTCCACTATCAGTTCTCCAGAACCTTTCAGAACCTGCTGGATTTCACCCCTGTGTGAATACCAGTTATAAATATTTCAGCTTGTCTCAAATTTTTAATATGGGAAAAATAATATCCATTTTGCTTGTATTTTTATTTATTTGGTTGGGTTTTTTTTTTGGTTGTATGATAGAATGTAATTAAAGTACACACACACACACACACACACACACACACAAACTCAAATACTTCT
The DNA here is from genome assembly GCA_032468215.1 of Stegonotus admiraltiensis. Lineage (NCBI taxonomy): Eukaryota > Metazoa > Chordata > Lepidosauria > Squamata > Colubridae > Stegonotus > Stegonotus admiraltiensis. The sequence goes on along the minus strand of JANHZT010008641.1, from coordinate 123,873 downwards.
ATAATTTTTTTTTAATTTGATTTATATGCCGCCCTTCTCCAGAGACTCATGGCTGCTTACAATGCATTAAGCAATAGCCTTCATACTTTTGTATATTTTATACAAAGTCAGCTTATTGCCCCCACAA